>ML810195.1:87715-108452 GCA_009831015.1 Picea engelmannii
ATATATAAACAAATTGTAAACAAATAAAGTTAAGCATGTAAAAATAAAAGGAAATTAATAATGAGCGCACATACTCTTTGAGTTTTTTAAAAAAATAAATAAATAATATATAAAATAGAAAAAAAGGGACAAATAAGAAAATAAAAGGGAAAAGGGGGGAAAACCTAAAGGGAGAGGAGTTAGGGTTTATGGACTGGATAAAAGAAGGGAGAGGGGAAAAGATGGGGACCCTTTTTTCGCTATTGGTATTGTTATGCTGGGGGAGAGACTGGACTGATTTCTTGTAGGAGTTGGGGTTCTCAGCAGACTTGAGTGGTAGCTCAGCCTTGGAGGCGAGCTGAGAAGCTATTTACTCTCTGATTGTGTGTGGCCCCTTTGCGGCTCGGGGGGCTGAGGGGGAAGAAGAGTACCCCTAGCGTTTGGCTGGGAGGTACCGGTGAGTTCATTGCGGTCGGCAAGCAGGAGCAGGAGCGGCAGGAGCACATAAATCGTTGCGGCAAGAAAATAAGCCAAAGGTATGTTCCTGAACTGAGTAGAGTAGAATGCATAGTGATTACTACTGAGATTATGGTTGTATGGATACAAAATATCATTTCCTCATCCTTTAAACTCTGCAAGAAAAAGGGGGGTATTCCTAAAGATTTTCGTTTTTATAAATGGTACAGTTTTAGGGTTTTTGCTAAATTGTTTGGGTTTATGTTACTTCGTTTTTACCATTCTGTGGGCTCCTTGCTTGGGCGGTAGGTGTTGATTTTGATGGGCGTTTTAAAATATACTGGGATCTGTTTTGAACGTTGAGTATTGTGAATGTTGGTGGGCGTATAATTCTGCTGTGGGTGTGTTTACTTTTGTAAGGGCGTGTTTGCTTTTGGGAGGGTGATTTGCTTTGCCAAGGACGTTTTGCAACTTCTGGGAGTGTATTTCCTTGATTGTGGGTGTGTTTACTTCTGTAAGGGCGTGTTTGCTTTTGGGAGGGCGATTTTTCTTTGCTAGGGACGTTTTGCAACTTCTGGGAGTGTATTTCCTTGACTGTGGGTGTGTTTACTTCTGTAAGGGCGTGTTTGCTTTTGGGAGGGCGATTTTGCTTTGCCAGGGACGTTTTGCAACTTCTGGGAGCGTATCTCCTTGACTGTGGGTGTGTTCACTTCAGTATGGGCATGTTTTCTTTTGGGAGGGCGATTTTTCTTTGCCATGGACGTTTTGCAATTGCTGAGAGTGTATTTCTGTGACTGTGGGCGTCCCAATTGAGACGGGGGCATGTTATTTAAGTGTTGGTTGTCGTTTCCATGGATACAAATATAGTTAGGGTTTAAATTTTAGCTTATCCTTCTGTGTCATTCGAATACAAGTTGAGAGATAATTATGACTTCATTGATAAGGTACGAGATAGATTTGCTAGTGCAGAGAAGAGTATGGTTCAATGATAATTTGTCTTGATTATATGTTTTAATCTAGCTATGGTTGAGCGTACCTTTTCCCTCTATTTCACTTCGCCCTCATCCTCCAGATTCCGTTGAGCACACAGATGGTGGCCTTCCTTATTTTAGTTTAATTGATAATTTATTATAGCTAGTCATTGATATCTAAATTTCACTGCCCTATTATTCTCGCTGCCTTACTAGAATCAGGTAACCTCCAGATTTATTATTGCCAAAATGTGACCACCAGATCCAGCGTTACTACATTATTACAGTTTATACTATGCTAGGGTAAATGTATTAAGGAAAGGTATTGTAAGGTCAGTTCAACAAGCTATTGCAATGCCCCTACACCATAGTATAATGAAGGTAAGGAACACTGCTATGAGGAATCGCCTTAGGATGGAATGCTTGAACTAAACGTGAGGACTGTCATTATAACTCTAATTGGAAACTAGTTAGTGGATATAACCAGTCATTTATTGCAAATGCTTATTCAAATTTTATTATGATTTAGTCGGCAGAGTTTGGTTGACAACGTTTAAGGTAGGGATGTCATTATCACCTTCTTGGGAATTGGTTAGTGGATCTGCTAGGGCATTTATTGCATTTGTACATTTAGTTGATTATGTGCCAAATCCACACAAGTTAACCTCCACCGAATTATTCTACGTGTTTTTAAATTAATATTTGTTGATCTGCGATGAACACACTGGTTATTGGGAATGATTAATTTTAGATATTATTTTATTACTTGTTATATGCTTAATGCAATGTTGTTTAAATTGAATGCAAATGATAATACTTATTAAATACTAATATTAATATTGTTTAAGTTGTAATGTTAATATTGGCTTAAGTACCATGATATTACTTGTTTAAATTGCAATAACAAGGATTGTTTAATCTGCAAGGTCAATGATGATGTTTGACTCGCAAAATTAATAATTGTTTAATTGCCATATTAATATTATTAATGGAAATGTTAATACTAGTTGAATGGCAATGTTAAGTAGTTGTTGATTGCAACTGTTCATATTATTAATGGAAATGTTAATTGTGGTGGAATTGCGAGGTTAAGTAATTGTTAAATCCCAATATTAATATTATTTACTGGAAATGTTAATTCTAGTCGAATTGCGATGTTAAGCAATTGTTTAATTGAAATATTAATATTATTTATTTGAAATGGTAATGTTGGTAGAATTGCAATGTTAAGTAATTGTTTACTTATTGTGTAGTTGCAATATTATCATTATTTAATGGAAATGTTAATACTAGTTGAAGTGCAATGTTAAGTAGTGGTTTAATTGCCATGTTCATATTAGTAATGGAAATGTTAATGTTAATCATTTAATTGCAATATTAATATTATTAATTGAAATGTTAATGTGGGTTTAATTGCAATGTTGAGGTATTTGTTCAAATTGCAATGTTAATGGGGATGCTTAAGTTGCGAGGTTAATATTTGTTAAATGAATGTTCGTGATGATGTTTAGATCGCAATGTTATTATTGGCTTAATTGAAATGTTGAAGATGATGTTGGATTTCAATGCTAATATTGTTTAAATGGAAATGCCAATGACGAGGTTTAAATTGCAAGGCCATTATTTTGTAAGGTTATTATAAATATGGTAATAATTGGTAGGAAAGGCAAGATGATAGGTAGAATGTAAATGTTCATGGGTTTACCATTATGGTATGATATCGTGCTCGCTTATGGCGATTATCAGAAAAATGCAATGCGCTTGTGCTTACTGCTTGTCCCTGATCTAGTGCCTGATGACCTTATAACTAAATAATGGGGGTTGAGATTACTGGTTTTTACCTTATAATAAAGTCATCGTCGGTTAATGATAATTAATGGAGCAATTGGTCTTGATTGATGTCTTCGGGTCTCAATAGTGGTTGGTCGAATTGAGTCCTCCTGACTTGCGTCTCCCATAGAGGTCATGATTGTCCCTAATTTTGTAGTACTTGGTGGTATTGTATTGCATAGTATGTTCGTGTCGGGTGGGATATAGACACCTCTTGTAGCTTAGTATTTATGTCTGTGTGTAAATCTGGTGGAAGGAATCCAGTGCCGTATCAAGAGTCTCGAGTTGTTTAAAGGCACAATTCCACTCTTGCGACACACTCTGAGCCGTATTAGTAGTCTCGGGCTGTTTAAAGGCACAGTTCCACTACTACGACTCTACTATTGGATTCTTTCATTCTGTGGCAGTACTGTACCTAACCCCTGGTGTCTTTTTCTGCTTATAGTTGGTAGTTGCACGCCTTATGTCCAGGGGTGTTTATTTCTTGTTGTCACTGTGATATGTCGGGTCGTCTTGATTGTGTTCATCTTACTTGCGTCTTGTTGGTTCGAGTGGTGACGTAGAGTTGAGGGGGTGGTTTCTTCTACGCGCGCGCACACACTTTGACAAACAAAAAAAAAATTTCACCTGTTGACAGAGTAGTTGTCCTTAACTAGGAGGGTTGTTACACAACGAATCTACTCTCCATGTGTTCTTTCACTGTCCCTTCATTCGAGCGATCTGGTCAGTCCTCCAATCAGCGCTGAAGCTCATCTTTCCTTGGTCGGGCTCCAGCATTCATGACTGTATGCGCACTTGGTTCAAGGAAAACAACACTCATAAATTGATCCTTATCCATCTCTGTTGGCGTGTCTAGAAAGCTAGGAATGAATAAATTTTTCAAGAGAGGACTTCTTCTTATAATTGTATCACAAACCATTTTCTTGCGGAAGCATCAAGCCATAGACCGGTGATAAATACTTCGCCTACCAGTCGACTTACCTTTTTTATCCCTACTGATAGAACAGTGGCCTAGTTTGACGGAGCCTCTCAACAAGGAGGTGCACTTTGCGGAGCCGGGGGGAAAATAATCTTAAACTCTCACTCTTGTATTCGCTGGACCTTGAACTGCAGACACGGATCTAATACAAAAGTAGAGCTTTTAGGTGCTTGGGTTTCACTAGTCCTGGCAAGTAGATACACCGAAGACATGATACTTCTTGGAGACTCTAAACTGATCATTGACTCGATAAAAGGTCTTGCTGACTTCCAGGTAGCAGTTCTTGGAATCTGGAAAGAGAGAACCAAAGAAGCATCTTTGACGTACAAAAATCTCTCTTTCCAACACATCTTTCGAGAAGAAAACAGCGAGGCGGATACGTTATCAAAAAACTCTTTGCATCTTCCTTCGGGCTATATCTGCTTTGCTTTTTGGGAGGATGGCAATGAAGGTCCTACAAAAAAGATTAAGATTTGACTTTTCTTTTTCACCTTGGGTTTGAAATTCATTGATCGGAAGCATTTAGTCATGTTTCTGAGTTGTTGGTCTTGATCGGTAGTGATTTTGAAAAGAATCGGAGTTGCAAGTCTTGACTGTCTTGAAAAGTTTTCAGGCGTTTTTTTTTTTTGCTTGTCTTCCAAAGATAGCAGCCTGCCATTTATTCGGTCTATGTAAAATCTTATATCCTTTTGAATATAAAGAGTATTTTTCTCGTGGAAAAAAAAAGCTACATAATATTATTTTACCTAGCATATTCGTTGTTTACAATCTAATTGTTGAAAGAGATATAAATTTGAATATTTATATGTTTATATCTATCTATCAATCCATACATATGTATGTATGAGTTAATCAGTTCATCCATTAAATGATTGAAATGGTAATTATTAAAATATAATTAAAGGTAAAATATTGATAGAACTCTTGAGTTCAAAAACCATTTTCAAATTATGTTTCTTGATCTACCTTCCTCACTTTCATTCAAAATATATGCTCATGTTATCGATTTGGGAACTTCTTGTTGTATTCTAATTGGGCATAACCGTGTTAATATCTAGGGACCACAAACCTATTTACTTTTGGTTTTAGTATTTGACGAGGATATGGATTTTTTTTTAGGTACGCCATTGTTTTATTTGAAATTCTTAGAAATTTTTTGAAATAACTTATCAAAATTTGTGTATCACGTGAAAAATAATTTTGGTGCAATATGGTGTGTGTCACACCAAAATGAATATTTGTATGCTACCTATCATACCTCCAATATTTTATTGTCACAATGAAACAATATTTAAAAAAGTGCAAAACGCCGCAAGGTTGAACTTCTTACCTAAAATCACAAAGCTACAAAGTTTTAGTAGTGTGATGTATCGCAATGGAATAATATTTTGTAGCTCTCCCTATCAAATACTCCATTCCACTAATGAACACGTTGCCTCTCTATTTTTCTTACTATTGAGAGATACCTAAATCATTCTCAATTATTTAATTTATCTTCTCCCATAGCAATCATTCACCTTAAATCTTCCAATCAAGCTTCACACATGCCTACTTCAAATAAAATTATTAATGCTCCATTTTCACTATATTTTCATTTACTATTTCAAGACCATGTTCGACAACATAGGTATTCCAACAAAATATGAACACCTTCAGTAACCACTTACAAAACCATATCATAGATCAACACATAGATGTTTTTAAGTGGTAAAACCCCGACAGGGAAACATCCATGTCTCCAGCCAACGTGGCCATTTGGAGCAATTTATTCATGCAAAAGGAAATATTATAGAGAGATTTACAAGAGATTTTCTCACAATTTATGATCGCAAAATGACCCTCCATGATCTTTAAATAGAGATCATGGACCAATCGAGTTTTAAGACACAAATCAATGTATCCTTTAATATAGAGGAGAATATGAACTGTTATATCACTCTATGTCGAGAACATATCGTGATCATCATATTACCTAACTACAAATTCGTAATAATTCATACTAAAGAAACACAAATTTACATAACAACACATTTGACCAAGTTGATCTTAACTAACTCCTAAGTGTCTAAATATCCTAACACCCCCCCTTAAGAACAACTTGGGATAAGATTGAAGAATTTACAAAGGTGACACAATAGGAGAAGGAAGGAGGCATTATAGCCTATTCCCCCTTAATGACAACTTCCTGAACTCCTAACACAAATCGAAGTTTGGAAAACTTCACTTTTGTAAGAGACTCTGTGAAAATGTCTGCAACTTCATCTTCTGTAGGGAAAAAGAGCACTTCAATAACTTGATCATGAATGAGATTAATGATGAAGTGCATGTGTAGCTCAATGTGTTTTCTACGCTAATGTTGAAATGGGTCTTTGGCGAGATTGATGGCACTATGATTATTGCACCAAAGGGTTGTCAAATGTTGTTGCTGGAATCCAAACTATGAAAGGATACATTGAAGCTACAAGGATTATTTATGTGCATTAACCATTTCTTGGTACTTTGTTTCTGTTGAATAAAGAGAAATAACTTATTTTTTCTTATAATCCCAAGTGACAGCTCCTCAACCAGGGCTTGAAACATAACATGTTGTATACTTTTGATCATTAAAATCACTGGCCCAATTTGAATAAGTGAAATCAACCAATAAAGGAGTCCCCCCGAGCTATAATGTATCCTCAACTAAATTTTACCTCAAATATATTGAAGTATCCTTTTAGTTGCTTTCCAATGGTTTTCATGGGGTGTTTGCATATATTGGGAAACAAAACCAACAACAAAGGAAATATTAAGACAAGTATGAGTCAAGTATAATAGGATGCCAACTAAGTGACGGTACAAAGTGGCATCAACTTCAAGAGAAGTACAATTGGAAGAAAGTTTGACTTCAAACTGAAAGGGAGAAGGGGTTAGTTTTGAATATTCCATGTGAATGTGACAAAGATGGTCATAAGCATACATAGATTGGGAAATAAAAATTCCTTCCTTGGTTTGAAAAACTTGGAGGCCAAGGAAATAGTGCAAATAACCTAAGTCAGTCATTTAAAATTTCTTCTTAGGATTGGTTTTCACATGGTTTTAAAGTTTTGGGTCACTACCAGAGAGGATAAGGTCATCAACATAAAGAAAAATTATTATTACATTGATTCCTACTTTCTTGTTATAGACATTAGGGTTAGAATGACATATAGAAATGTCATTCATTATCAAGGAGAAAGTTGTCCATTTTTTCATACCAAGCTCGAGGAACTTGCTTCAAACCATAAAGATATTTCTTGAGGCAATAAATGAGGCTGGATTCATTATGGACATATATATGAGGTTGTTCCATGTAGATTTCTTCTCACAAATCGACATGTAAGAAGGAGGATTTAACATCCATCTGATGGACCTCCCATTTATCTGAGGAAACAAGGAAGATGGAATTCATTTTGGATATGAGGGAAAATGTTTCATTATATTCAATGCCTTCAACTTGAGAGAATCCTTTGGCAACTAATCGAGCATTGTGCCTTTCAAGACTTCCATATGATGCATACTTAGTTTTGTAGACCCATTTACATCTAACATTTTTGTTCCTTTCAAAAGAGGTACACAATCCTAAGTATCATTGACCATTAAAGAATGATACTCTTCATTCACTGTTGCATTCCAATATGGATGAGATGAAGCTTCAACAAATGTCATTGGATTATGAGTCTCTGAAACCTGCACTAAAAGAGAATTGGCTCCCTATAATTGTTAACTTGTCTGATGTTGATTTGAAGGATCACCAGAAAGATCACTAGCTTCTTCTCTTGTTGAATAGACTCATCTAGGAAGCAGTGTTTCTCATGTAGGTTCATGTCCAATGGACTCATCTAGAGGAAGGTGAGAAATTGGAGGTGGATTTTCATCCTCACTTTCATCATATGAAGAAGAAGAAACCAAAACATGAAGAGAAGATGGATCACAGGTTGAAGAAGGAAAAAATGTCGGATTAGGCTCATAGGCCAAGAGATTTTCATCAAATTTAACATCTCTTCGAATAATAATTTCATTTGAATGAGCTTGAAGATGTGTAACCTTTGACATCATGAGAATAATGAACATAAATACACTTCTCACTTTTAGGATATAAATCTTTCCTTTTCTCATTGGGAATGTGATCCCATGCTACACTACCAAATACACAAAAGTGGCTTACATATGGATTAATTTTATTCCATGATTCTTCCATTTTTATAGTTTTAAGAGCCTTTGTGGGAGTATGATTTAATATGTATTTTTTAGAGTTAATGACTTCCACCCAATACATTAGATCTAATACCTTATATTGGATCATACAATTATCCATCTCTTTTAATGTGTGGTTCTTTCTCTCAGCAAAACCATTTTGTTGTGGTTTATATGAGACAATATGTTTCATTTGGATGCCTTGTGCAGTGCATTAATTTGTAAAATTATTGTTCACATATTCACCTGTATTATGTGTTCTTAACCTTTTAAGATGGTGTCCATATTTGTTTTCTACAAGGGGTCCTTGAAGGCCAAAACCTTGTCAAACATTGTGCTCCTAAGTTTTAAGAAGTAAACCCAAGTGCATCTGGAAAAGCCACCAACGAAAGTTAAGAAATACTTGAATCCAAAAAAAGGGAGAAGAAAGTGTACCACACAAGTCACTATGAACAACTTGCAAAGGGGTTGAGTCATGCCAAGAGGCACATTTGTCAAAATCACCCCAATGATCTTTTCCCAGAACACAACTAGCACAAACACCTTCTCTGCAAGAAACAAGAAGAAGACCAATAATTATCTATTGGCTACATAGTTGTTGCAATGAGTGATAGTATAGATGACCAAACCGCTCATGCCAAAGTTTGCTCAAGTCATCGCTATGAGCAACAAAAACTGATGGAAAAGATGATGACCCAAAGTTGTCAAACTTGTACAACCTGGTAATATCATCAACAATTCCAATTGCGAGAATATGCTTATGAACTTTTAGATCCTTGATTACAATTTGGTGAGGTGAAAACTCTACGGTTTTACTTTCACCTGAATGAGTGATTTGATATACTGATAGATGGTTATAAAAAATACATGGAACACATAATACATCATTAAGATGACCATTATCTACCTAAATTGTCCCATACCCTACAACACTAAGATATCTATCCTCACCAACAAATATTTTCTAGGTGTTACATTCATTTAGAGCAGAAAATATGGCTTTATCCTTAGTCATGTGATAAGATGCTCCAGAATCAATAAGGCACTCATAATAAGAATAAGTAGAAGTTGAATTGAAGGAGAAACTAGAAGAAAAAAGTTCATGGCCATGAGAATAAGAAGAATCAATATTAATCTTCTACTTCTTCATTGTTGCTTCTAAAGCTTCCATCTTCTTAAAAAAATTGGATTCCACATGACCATCTTTCCAACAAAAGTTGCAATGTCTATCACCCTTCTTCTTACTTTTATATTTTTATCCTTTGTCACCATTAGGAGCAAAAGCTAATTGAGAGGGTTTGGGACCCTTATTTTTCTTGTTTTTGTGGTGAGGGTGTTGTTTCTCAGGATTCTTGGATTTATCCTTCTGCTGGGCCATTAAGGCTTTGTTGGATGTACCTACAGTGCAAATCAATCCAAGTTACAGAATCTTATCTTTCTCTCAAATCATATCACAAAGGGACTAAAGAGAGGGTTTTTAATAAGCACTCCCTAGAGGTTCTCTTGTGGCAGAGAAGGTAGATACAAAAAAATAATATGCACTACTAATCTTATCAAGAATAATATATAAGGATCGATATTTCAGTAGATCTATTTTTCATTCTATACATAAAAGTCTAATTGTTTTGAACTTAGATAATTAATCTTCAATGCAAGGAAAATAATTTGTACATAAGGTCATTAATTGATTCTCTAACTAGTGGACTTGAATAATGTTGTGTTTAACAAACAGAACTTCGATATTTTCCCAAGCATAATCAGGGTCATCAATTCCTTGAAGGTGAAATATTAAATCATGAGAGATGGACATTCTGATCAGTCCATGTGCTTAGTTATTCTTATTGGACCATTTGACATTCTTTTATTCATCAGTGGGTTCTAGCTCTTTCCCCAAGGTAATCTAGTACAATCCTTTACTTCTTAATATATCCTCCATATGGGATTTCAATGAGAAGTAGTTTGTATTGGTAAGAAAAATATTACTGTGAGATGCCATATCAAAATATGCAGAAAAGGATGAAACTGATGTGCTGGATCTCAAAAAAATAGGTTGCTTAAAAAAAAAACTGAAAATGGACTTCGGATGTGAAATTTATGTCCTTTTGAAAAAATGAATAAATGGTAACCAAAGAGCCACGTGGAAATTAGACATGTGGTGATACTCCTCCTTCTAATAGCCTCACTTTTACAAATAAGTTGCTTATGAAGTGAACCACTTTTATAGAATAAGAGGGGATCACTTTTACAATGAAGTTACTTTATAAATGAAAGTTGCATGCAATACAAATAAATTAAAATAAAATATCAGTTAGCTACTTACAACGATTCACTTTTATAATTTAAGTGAAATACACTTTACAATGGATGCATGAAAAGCAACTCTTAACCAAGTGATATAGTACAAACATATTATATTGTTTAGAAGGAGGACTGAGGTTGTTGTTGTTTTTGTTGTGGAAGATGTCCTTGGAGAGCATGCTCATAAGAACCTCTTTTCACACAAGAAGAAAATTTGGCTTCTCGAAGACAACAAGGGTTAGATCTAGTTTAGCTTACCCAGAAAAAGAAAATTTCCCTATGTTTCTAATTTACCGAAATCGCACAAAGCTCATGACAAAGAGCATACACAGACAAGAAAACCATTTCTGCTATGTTTCTTATTTTTCAAGATCACACAAAGCATGGGGAAAAGAGCGTACACAGATCAAAAAGAGTAGCAACCTGGAAATAAAAAATAGAAAATCGAAATAAAATTGAAAATTCCTAATTGAAATGAGTGCTCCAGATGTAATGGAACGATCCTCGTATCCTATAAATGTATGAAAATGGAAGAAAATAGAGATGCAACAACACAAATTCATGATCTCGATCTACAATGGGAGTGGGTCTTCAAATGCACTCTAATACCATGTTCGACAACACAAGTATTCCAACAGAGGACGTACACCTTCAATAACCACTCACACAACTAGATTAAATATCAACACATCAATGTTTTGACATGGTAAAACCCCTACTAGGAAAGATGCATTGCCCCAGCCAAAGAGGTCACTTGGAACAATTTATTAATGAAAAATAAAATATTACAAAGAGATTTACAAGATGGTTTCTCACAATCGATCATCGACAAATGACCCTCAAGGCTCTTTAAATAGAGGTCATAGACCAATTGACTGTCAATCCATGGATCCATGTGGTTGTTAAGATCGAGGAGAATATGAACCATCAGTTCACTCTATGTCAGGAACATATTGTTACCGCCATATTAACGAACTACAAATTCATACTTAATAAACAAAATTTTACCTAACGACACATTTGACCAAGTTGATCTTAACTAACTCCTGAGTGTTTAAATATCCTAATAGATCAATCATTTTTCCCTAGTGTTTCCTCTCATATTGCATTCCCTTTTGGATTCCCTTTTATAGTGTAATAACAATTTCCTATCGGCCATTTAAATTTTATCCTACTCTTCATTCGGTAGTATTCACTTGGGAGTTCCACAACCAAGAACAATTCCACATGATCCATTGTACAAATTCCCAATGTCCACAACTCACTTCTACAACAAATTAGGAATTTTGCAACACAAATTTCTAGAATTCACATCTTGCTCCCACAACAAGGAGCATTGGTTCTACGGGACATTCTACTTCATGGAAGTATTTATGATTTCCATTTGCATGTTGTTATTTTTGCAGTCTTCTCTTCCTACACCTTCACTTTCCTACCAAGAATCGACAAGCTATGTTCTCTTGAACTCTATCTCTACTCAAACGAGTTCATCTCATCTCTACATGTAATCACCAGTGTTTTTTAACTAACATATACAAAGTGACCTTGATTCTCATGCATCACTTCATCATTATTATTGCACTAACTATAGATTAATATTGATTCCATGATCACTCCTAGCTATGTGGGAGGCTAGCTCTATAACAACCCCATGAGGGCTTGACTTAGTGAGCATGTAACATAGCATGTTTGTTTGTGGGATATTAAATAATACCCCTAATTTCACTAGATTTTAAAAGATACCTCCCAATATAACTTTGTTGAAATTTCCTCCCAGTACATCTTTCCAATTAAAAACCCTTTATTTTTACTAGATACCCTAAGGATTATTTTTGTTTGGAATTTTTAATACCATTTTTTTATTTCTACCCCTGTTGTGGAGATAGGACAAAACTCTCATAAACTTGCAAATCACAAAAATAACTCCAAAATAAGAAAAGAATTGCAATGAGATCCCAACAATGAGATATCCCATTGTAGTAAGATAACCTTGGGTTCAAGGGATTTCTATTATACTACTTTCACCCCTCGCTTCAATCTAATACATGGTTATGCATTTACTCTGAAAGGTGTTTATATATATATATATATATATATATATATATATATATATAGGCAAGCCACCACAAGCCATAACCCCTTGTCACTTAGATCTTTGATATCATGGACATTTTAAGAAAAATATATATTTAGCTATCATGCTTGTCTTTGTAGTAACCTTTAGGCAAGTGTTTTCCTAATAACCCATCATATTTTCTTATCATTTTGAATTAAAGGTGCTCTCATTAGGATATATTATATGGATTTTGATCCAAGGTTCAATCCAAGATAGGGACATTCTCACTAAACTTTAGGTAGAAAGGAGTCCAATCTTCCTTCTACTCTATCATTGTATATGTTTCTCATATATTAATATAAAGATTAATTTTCTAAACAAACATTAAAAAAAATAAAATTATTATGGTGTAAGAGGGGCATATGGATCCTATGGAATAATCATTTAATACTAGGAGTGAACTAGAATAAAAGTGAAAATATCATGATCTTAGATAGTGCTAGAAAGTTGTAAATTCTACTTTTAAACTCAACAAATTCAAGTTAATCCTCAATTTCTATAAATAATTTTGCCACATATTTGCATGTTGTTGTAGAAAAGAATCAATAATACTATGTAACTCAGTTTTTAGTACAAAAATATTCCACACTACCCTAAATACTTATAAACCTACTTCAACTAAAATATGTATTCCCCCTAAAACAATACATTGATTTAATTTTTTACAATTTTAAAGAACCCTTTATAAACGAATGTGATAAGATATTGATTAACCATAAAAATTCCATGAATAAATCTCATTTTCAATTTAAAAATCTGTTATCAATCTCTAAAAATAAGAAGACATACATCATAATCTCTCTATATAACATTAAACCTAGATAAAAAAAACTCTTCATCTACTCCTATTTGTCTTATTTAGAAATTTGTAATATATAATATTTTTATTTAGATTTTTACACTCTGAGATGATGAATCTCCATGAGGATCATAAATGTATTATGTTACACATTTATTAATTATGAAAAGGACGGGCATATAACATTATATCAACTCTATTTAAGACCTCTTGTTTTATTATGTCATTATGAAGCCAATATAAACACTTTTCTTTAAATTCAGCAAGGCCCCACCTACGTTACAAAATTTATTGTAGGACATCGTTCCTTTTTCCTTTAATGTTTTATTGTAGTACATCGTTCCTTTTTCCTTTATCTTATATGTTAAAAGTGATACTTTTTACTATTAATTTTTTTACCACTTCATTATTTTATTTTATATTCGTCTCTATTTCATCTTTTTCTTTCCATCTTTATTTAAATTCTGAGTCTTTCATCTTTTTCTTTCCATCTTTATTTAAATTCTAAGTCTATCATAATATAGTACAGTGATATATCTGCCTATTTATTTTCTGTTACCTTTCCATTTTATATTATTCTCCTTAACTTTATATTTCTCTCTCTTTGTTTTGTTACAGTCATATAACTATCATAGTATAGTTCGCTGTTATATCTTCAAATACTTCATATCTGTACGCTCATCTTTCTATTTGTATTTCTCTCTCTTTGTTTTGTTACATTCATATAACTATCATATCATAGTATAGTTCGCTGTTATATCTTCAAATACTTCATATCTGTACGCTCATCTTTCTATTTGTTTTAGGTAGTTTTTTAATCAGTTCAGTTTAAATGGGGTTTGATCAGTTTAGTTTAAATGGGTTCTTTTGTAAACGTAATGTTTTTTTGGTATTTAATATAAATTTAGATGAAATCTTATTTTTATATTGTCAAGATTTAACTATCAAATTTATATATACAATAATTTTTCAATATAATTTCAATCAAAATTAAATTGATAATATCTTCTAATAAATTGATAAATTGATAAATTGATAATATCTTCTAATAAAAATTAATTGTTTTATAAAATGGTTTTTTTTTTAAGATTACAAGAAATCACTATATTTTATTGTTAAAATCCATTTCTAAATATAGAAATGGATTCAGCTTACTGAAAAACCCCTGAAGCACTAGAATTATATAAAAATAATTAATCAAATCTATAAGTCTAACCATTTCTTGCAAAAAATCACCAAAAAATAACCAAACCAAAACTTAAAAGTTTATACTATAGCATTATTAATATGGAGTGGGCTAAGGGAGCAATCTTCCCTCCTAGTTACTTTTCTGGCAGGTTTTCTGGGGGTCCACTTTTAAATTTCTAACTAATCCAAAACTCTGATCCATTTTTTAAACATAAGGGTTGATTTAAAATGGGACATAACCCTTAAGATAAGATTCTGAAATGCATGGAACATTTATCCATACAAAACTCAAATTCCCTTGACAAGATTCAATCCCATTTTTTACCTAAAAAAACAAAACTCTATAAAACAAATTACTACAAAATTAACTTACTCATTACTATTATCAATTAAACTGACCGGGATGGACAGGCGGCCATCCTATTCGCAAGGGATTTGACAATCCGGCCATCATGAATATTATCAATTGAGAGCGATGGACCGCCGGCCATCCTATTCGCAATGGATTTGAGCATCCGGCCATCATTAATACTATCAATTGACAGGGACCGGCCATCCCATTCGCAAGGGATTTGACCATTTGACCATCCAATGCTTTGAATATGAGAGACTGCAAGCTGATTTTTCGTAAACAACTTTACATCGTCAAAAATAAACTTCACGACATTGTTTTAATATACATTACAAAGTGAATGTGAAAAATATATAATCTACAATTCTGAATAAATAAAATACATGCAGACCTTCTGAAAAAGAAAAAGATATCGTGTATTAAATTTAAAGTAGAACAAAATTAAGGGTTGGTTAAACGTTTTTTTTTTTGGGGATTTTTTTGCGTAGGAATTGGCTGGAATTAGGTGATGTAAATTTAGACAAAATCTCTATTTTCTGTTCTTTGAATACATAAATGAATTCAATCGTCGTGCTGAAAAACTCATAAATCACTTCAATTTATAAAAACTTAACCACTCAAATTATTTGCAAAATTATTTGCAGATCCAATCATTCATCACCTGATTTCGATTAAAAAAAAAAAAAATACCAGAAAACCAAAAAAATAAAACGTTTAAAATACTGCTCAAAATGATATTATAGTATAAGGCGTAACGCAGACATCCATGGCAATGCAATACTCTCCTATTCATACATATGAAACATTACAGTTATATATTAACCTGCTATATACACAGGTTTAATGGTGGACGTGGATGACTGGAGATATTTTAGGAGAATATCATCCCGAGGCGCTTGAAGAAGACCACATCACTTGCCCGAAATCTATCGTCTTCGCGCATTCCCATTCATTGGACTTCTCTTGTCTGTAATAGTTAAAGAGCCCAAGCAGTTGAGAAGCTCTTTCCTTTGTTTTCTGCCCACATCCAAGCTGCATCAATACCAGAAGTTTCTGAAACAACCCTTCTTGAAAAGCGTCTAACGCTACAGAAGGGCTGTCCGAGTAACGGCAAAGTGTCCATAAAATCGACACCGCAAACTCAGTTGCTAAGTCCGAAACTCGCATAATTTTCTCAGCAATAACAGGCACGGTCAAAGTATGGGAAGATGCAACGGATCGACCCTTGGCACAGTTGCAAAGCTGATCCAGAGCGCCCAGACTTGTTTCACAAATGCTTCTGTCTGCCATCGGAAGTATCTCCAGCAAAAGACCAAACGCCCCGCCCTCTACCAGCTTCTCTCTCGCGATTTCCCCCGCTGCCATGTAATAAATGGTGGTAATTGTAGCCGCCTTCGCAGGTATAGGAGTGGGGGTTTTATCATTTCTAAGAAATTGCAGCAACCCCTCTGCCAATCCCTCGGTGGCTTGCAGTTTTTCTCTGCACAGAGAGTCTGCAGTTGCCAGTTCCTGAAGGATCAAAACTGCATTCGTTTTTCCCTCGGGACTTCCCTCTACAAGAATTCGCATTATGCAGAGAAAAGCCTCAGAAGAACTAGTAATCAATCCACGAGTCTCTTCATCTAGAGGGCTAATCATTACCAGCGTTCCCAAAGCTTCCTGGCATAAGTCCATATACTCTTTCAACTTCTCCACTGCCCATTTACAGTGACCACAAAACACAGATGCTGCCATCTTGGTGGAGGCAATGCGTTCTCTACTTGTGTAACTTTTTTGGCCCAAAGCAGCTTTAAGCTTCTGCATGGTTTCCTTCAACTTCTGCCCACTCCTGCATGAATTTACCTCTGCCAGAATGGTGTCGATGGTCAGAGAGGAATCGAGCATTCTTTTTACAGATCCACTCGCGCAATTGCTCTGCTTCACGCACCAATGTTGAATACATCGGCGCAACAGGTGGTTAGGAATCAATTCCTCATTGTGACGCAGGTCCTGCTTGGTGACCGGGCATTTGATTTTGCTGCGTGAAGGCCAGTGTAGGCGCAGCCAGGCCTCAATGCTGTGCCGATCATAGGTAATGCCAGTGGATAAAACAACAGGATCCCGCATCAGATCGAGGGATATTGGGCATCTGAACTGATCAGGCACCTCGATCTCCTTAATCTCACCCATACTACCATACCAAATTCTAATCTTTCTTCTTCTTCCTCTATTTCTGCTCGTATGGTTTACCCTAGCTCTGTGTCTCCTAGTTGAGCTCGGCTGCGATCGAATGGATCGAAGGAATAATTATATAACTGGCATGAGGAAGGGAGGAAAGAGGGTTACGAAATTAACCTTCAGAAAACGATGTGTAGAATGGCACCAGCCCATCCATTTCTATAGAGAGCTTGGAACAGTGCAGGCCTGGCAGTAATTAAAATAAGGAATGTTTCAGAGCATTCAGTGGGTGTGGGTGCGAGAACTTTGGCACCACACAAATTGGTAATAAATACAACTAGCGGAACTGTAATTTTTCTTGCCTGGAAACTTGTAAAATCTCAGAGATTCACACTTCCACGTGCATTTCCGGCGAGTCTGTCTACTATCACGTTTCCAATAGATTCCAACTTACTAATATTGTCAGAAGTTCCAAACGGGTTCCAGTTCTGTAGGTTATCCCACACAGTGGAATTTCCCAAAGAAGGATTTTCTGACATCACATCAGTCGTCTGACAAAAATCTGACCAACTTATACGGTCAAAGGGCTCTCGGAAACTAAATATAACGTCCAATCCCAATATCCAACTTTTCTGGTCAAAGTTATATATTGACTCGTTGAATATTCTATATATATCTTTGATTTACTAAGTTAGTTTAGCGGATTATATATATATATATATATATATATATATATATATTAATTTGTGGGATTAATTTCTATTATTTTGTAGAAGTACTAGTTTCAAACGTGGTTAAGTAAATCAAGCAAAGGTATCCTTGACGTTCTAAATATCTTAACTATCTTGTTCACTTATGTTATAATACATATTTTTTTCACTTAATACTTGGTTTACTCCTTGAGGTTTATTAGGCATTTATATACCACAAAATTGAAGGTGGTTGATATATAGGGTATTAATTAGAAAATGTAGAAAATGGTACTTTACCTACATATATCAATTATCTTTAATTATATAATTATGTTGGTTGATATATAGGGTATTAGTTAAAAAATGTAGAAAATTATCTTTAATTATATAATTATGTTGGTTGATATATAGGGTATTAGTTAAAAAATTGTAGAAAATGGTACTTTATATATATATATATATATATATATATATCAATTATCTTTAATTATATAATTATGTTAGTTGATGGTCTACATGCTTGAAGATTATGAGTAAATTTTTGAATCAAAATGTTTATATAGTTAATATTCATATATCTATTATAATTGACTATGGCTTATTATGTTTGGTAGGTTCTTCCATTTAACAGGTATTAGTAATTTCTCCATTTTGCAGCTAATTAATCCTTGTTTCAAGGATTGTTTATGGTTCTAATATGATTTCCCCTTCTTCATTAATTTATGGCAAAATAGTTTGGACTCATCGATTACCTTATTTAAGAAAGAAACATGGAAAATTGGATGTACACGCGAAGATGGAGGCAACTCCAATCTGTAGGCCATACTTTCAATCCTTTGTAACACCTTATAGGGGCAATAATATTTGGGTGCTAATTTATTTTCATTATTTTGTTGCTTGATGGACATCTATTTATACCATTGTAGCCTAAAAATATATACAATCCCCCACTTCAAATTCCCTTTCACTGCAATGTTTTTCTACTTATCATTTCATCTTATTTTGTGTGATAACCAAGTTGTCCTTGAATAGTTTTAGAACCTCTTGTTGGTGCCCTATGTGTTCTTCCACTTCCTAAAGCTTTGTAGCCCCTTTCAAGGGTGATGTGATGGATGGAGAATGATATCCATAAAGTCATAACCTAGCATCTTTGTAACCCATTTTTTTTGCTCTTCTGAAGATAATTGTTTCTCCAAGAAGTACTTCAAACTTTCATGATATATTTTTACTTTGAAGTGTCTTCCTATTAGGTAAGGGCACCATTTATTAACTGTGTGTATTATGGCCAACATTTATTTTTCATAGATGTGTTTGATTAAGTTTTATCCTTTAAGTTGGTTTCTTTCAAAGGAAAGGGGCCTTCCTTCTTGCATTAAAATTGCACCAATGCCATGGCCTGAGGAATCACACTCCACAATAAATGTTTTTGTGAAGTCATGTGTGGCTAGGATAGGAGTTGTACACATAGCCTCCTTAATTTTTTCAAAAGCTTTGATTTTTTCTTGATTCAAGGAAAATGCTTCTTTCTTTAATAATGTTATTAGAGGTGTCGATATTTGACCATAGTTCTTAACAAAGTTGTGTTAATATCCTGTCAATCCTAAGAATCCTCTAAGTTTCTTCAGGTTCTTGGGAATTGGTCATTCTCCCATACCTTTAGTTTTGTTAGGGTCCACTTTTGCACCTTCATGAGATACAATATGACCCAAATATTCCACTTCTTGAACCCCAATGTCACACTTGGAAGACTTTGCATAAAGTTGTAATACTATGTCAAAATGTTGTACACGCTCTTCCCAATATTTTTTATAGATCAGTATGTCATCAAAAAATAATAACACATTTTGTATGGAAGGGTTTGAAAATATAATTCATCAAGCTTTGAAATGTTGACGGTGCATTCGTAAGTCCAAATGGCATAACTGAAAACTCATAATGACCTTCATGTGTTCTAAATGTTGTTTTTTGAATGTCCTCCTACCTCATTCTAATTTGATGATATCCCGAAAGAAGATCCAACTTAATAAATAAAATTATTCCATGCAATTCATCTAATAATTCATCAATGACATGAATAAGAAACTTCTATTTGATGATCATTTTGTTGATCTATTTATGATCTTGACACATACACCATGAAGCATCATTCTTTGTAACAATCAATGCTAGTGAAGAGAAATAACTTTGGCTAGGTTGAATGATGTCGCCTCTAAAATTTCTTGGATCATACGCTCAATTTCACTCTTCTACGCATATGGATACATGTAAGGCCTAATTTTAGGTGGCACACTTCCTGGTTGCAAATAAATATCATGTTTGTTGGCACCCAAATTTTTGGATTAATCTTGTGCATGTTTACTAACAAAGTTGTGTGTGCCCATTCAAGTTTTTCACGCACTCAATTTAATGGATGAGAACTAGAAAGAAGTGTGAATCGAACCAAGTTTGGGTGTTGTGCACCAATTCTAAGGTCTATCGAATGTGCTCCAGTGCAATTTTTAGAAGTGCACCATAAATAAAGAAAATTCACGTCAAAATCAAGAAATGAATCACCAGGAAATATCCCTGGATGATTACTGCCAACAACACAAGGGAACGTGGATCCAACAAAATATGACCCAACAAGGAAGTTAAGATTGAAACGATTACAGAAAGAATACGTGGAATGTAGGAAGGTGACAGCATGAAAGACTATTAGTCAGTAGAAC
>ML810196.1:15345-53755 GCA_009831015.1 Picea engelmannii
ACCCCCCTTCTCAATGTGGTCGGTGTGTCCAACAATTGGTATCAGAGTAGGCCTTCATCATAAGCCTTGCAAGATGGAAGGAGATCCTTGGACACACAAATGGATGAACATGTAGATGAAGTTCCATTCTTTGATGAGACAAATTATTTGGCTTGGAGAATAAATATGAAAGGGTACTTGAAATAAAAAGGAATAGGCGTTTGGAACACAGTTGTTGGTGGATCATTGCCCTCAAAGAATTAGTCAAAAGGTGCATCCCAAAAGGAAGCAAAGAAGAAAAATGCAGTAGCACTCGAGACCATTTTAAATGGACTCTTAGATTCTGTCAAAGAAAGCATAGGAGCACATTCCTCTGCCAAGGACCTATGGTTGAACCTAGAGAAGGTATATCAAGACAAAAGAAAAGACACCGAAGACAATTCCATCAACGAAAATGAAGGTAAAGACTCTCCAAAATCCTCTGATTATAATAATTCGAAGTGTGATGATGTTGAATGTTTTCCTACAAATGAAGAAGAAGATCTAGAAGTAGTTTGTGTAGAATCAGTTGATAGTTATCTTATATATAAAGAGGAAGAGTTGTTGTTGACGCATGAAGATAGAGTTTTTTATTATTTAGATAAAACAAAACATGATCATTATGCTTTTAAGGATATTGAAGATTACATCAAGGAAACCCTAGAAAAGTACCAAAGGCTTACCATGACACTAAAACAAATTCTCAAGAAACAAGAAGAAAGTGAAACTATGTAATGGACCCAATTAGAATAAAAAGAAGAAGAGATCAAGAGACTAAAGAATGAAATAATTAGTCAAGCAGAAGAAAAGAAGAAGGTAGATGATGAGATTAGCAAAAGCCTTGAAGTCAATGTCAATATAAATACCCAAATTGAAGAAGTCAAAAGGATAGAGGAACTATTGAAGAATCAAGTAAATGAAAAGGAGGAGTCATGCCATAAGTTGGAAGCTGAAGTTGTTGATCTCATAAAGAAAATAGAGAAGTCAAACACTCACATCAAGTTCATGAACAATTCAACAATCTTGGATGAAATCCTAGATAGTCAAAGAGCTCCAAATGATAAATGAGATCTTGGATACAATAAGGAAGCTGCTCACTTTGAAGCTAGTACTTCTAAAAAGCATGAAGTAAGTCCTTCAATCTCAAAAAGTGGAAGCAAAGCTGCAAGTCAAGCACCTACACAGAGCAAGGAAAGCTTCAGAAGAACAGAGAAAAGAAGACATCAAGAAGCCATCTTTACACCTCAAAGAAAATTCGGAAGAGAGGCACCTTCAAGGTGGACACCAAAGCAAAGGTATGAAAATGCTTTTAATGGTCACTACTTCTCATGTAATGAATATGGTCACAAAGCTTTGGATTGCAGACATTATGCAAGGAGAGAAGTTGGAAGACACCATAACATCCTAATATGTTGGAGATGTAATGAAGTGGGACACGTTGTTGCTCATTGTCACACCATGAGATGTTACAACTACAATGGGTTTGGCCACAAAGCTCAGGATTGCTGGAATTCAAGGAGATAGTCAATGAGGAGTGCTTCATATAAAATGGCAAAAAGAGCACATGTAACTTGGAAGGAAGACAATGTTGAAAGGATGGAATCTCAGAGTACATGACACTCTCAGAAGTGGATGAAGAAGATTGAATAACTAGACATGAATGAAGGAATAAAGAATCAAGAAAGCTTCACTCTTTTTTAAGCATACGCGGGCTCCTGTGGGAGAAGTCGCATACATACACGAGGTTACCTATAGAAAGGTCACGTACATACGCGAGATGTCCATGGAACGTGTTGTGTACCTGTGGAAAAATCCTTAAGAAGAGGAGTGTACAGATGAGTTGCAACATGGTTTGATGGTATAACTTTGTTTTGCGGAGTCTGACATGGTTTGTTGCAGGTTTTCATGATTATATGCTTGCATCTATGTTTGATGTATGTATGGTGATGACATATGGTTGACTGTTGAAGCTTATCTATCTTGGATGCGTGGTACAAACTTTAGTGTGTGGAGTGATGCATTCATGATAAGGTATACTGTTGGTTATGTTCTCAGTGATGTTATGGCATCTTGTCTATGAGATATATCATGATGATGTGATGATAGCTAGCGATATATCATTGATCTATTGAGGGACACTCTTAGTGCATGTTTAGAGGTACTATTGGGTACTTAGTACTTGTTGTAGTGAATGGTTTTTGAGGCATATCTCTCATGGTACATGGCTGGTACATATGTGAGATCCATTGATATATCTTATGATGTATTTTTAGAGGCATATTTATTGGATGTCTTGGTGCATGCATTTGGCATGTGGTTGAGCTACATATTGGGACATGTAGTTGATGAGTTGATGAGGTGGTTATGTTGTACATCATAGTTGAGTCATAGCTTGATCTATAGTTGATGCATGATTGGTACATACTTGGTACATTGGTTGAGGCACTTTCTAGCAGTATGATTGCCACATGGTTTATGGTTGATATGGAATACATGTATGGGAACACATCTTGATTGTGGTTCATCTTGTTGAGTTTTGGTGCATTGTTGATGCACTTGCTTTGGTACATGATGTATGGGATGATATAGTTGAGATGCTTGGTTGATCTAATGATGGTTGAGATACATGGTTGTGGCACTTGGTTCATGGTAGAGGCATATCATGAGTGATACGACACTTTTTTGAGGCATATGGTTGGTACATAGTTGGCACATGTTCTTGGCATATGGTTGATACACTCCATTGATGATATCTTATGGTATATTGTATGGTATTGATGTACATGGGTGTTGTGCATGGTTGACACACAGTAGGGCACAAGATGTACATGGTTGATATTTTGTTCATGATTCTCTATTCATTGTTGACATATCTTTTGCTTCATGATATATGGTATGGCACGAGTTTGATGCATGGACAGGTCCAAAGATCGTCATAAGAAGAGCATGCAATATTGTTGAGCAGTTGATCAATGTTCCGGTAGAGCAACAACATCTGTAGCAGAAGCAGAATACAGTGGTAGCATATTGTTCACAATGATTACCTGGCATGTTGCAGAGAAGACAGGGGGAAATATACCCACAGGGGGGGTTATTCTTGATTGGTTACAAAGGTATGATTCCAGGAGGAGAGATTCATCATATGCATGAAGAGAAACCCACAGGACAATTCAGCTAGGGGGAGCAACCTCGGGGACAATTCAGTCAAGGGTAGCAGCCCCAAGGAGAGTTCGGGCAGGAGGAGAAACCCCAAGGAGAGAACTACCCTTTTCCATTGATGTCAAAGGGGCAGAGATAGTCACAATGATGTGGCGAGATGAACATTGATGAGGAGCGATGATCACAGAGGGAGCGTGAGCATTGTCATGTCCAAGTGTTGCCATCAGTGATTGGTGTTGACATCAATGTTGGTGTTGCCATAAATGCCAAAGGGGGAGATTGTTGTACTATGTTGTCATTGATGTCAAAGGGTTGATGTCAAGTATTGTCATAGTAATGAGTTTGTATCATTGATATATTGATTATTGGTTATATGGTCATTGATGGATTTTTTGTCAAAGGGTTGATGTCAAGTGGTGTTATAATGATGTGTTGATATTAAAGGGAGTTGCATCATTGATGTCATATCATGGTTGATAGGAAGAACCAAATGGATAAACTCCAAAGTGGTCCCCTTATGGTGAAATCCCTTACGGGAATATGCTCTTGGATAAAGTTCTCAAAGTGGTCTCCTTATGGTGAAATCCCTCACTGGAAGATGCTTTGTGAAGTCCAAATGGTTAGGTGGTTGAGTATCCCAACAGTGTGGTTAGGTAACCCAAATTTGATTGATGAATAATGTAATGAAGATCATTGAATTTGTAGGAGGAACTATTCCAAATGGATAGTATATGTCATGTTGTTTCCAATGATATGTGGAACGCCACATAAATCTTCATGGTTAGAGAGTTATGGCCATATGAATTTGGAGAACCCTCATGAGTTATCTAGAATCCCCTAGAAGGTCAAAGAAGTCAAGAAGGTCAAAGAAGTCAAATTATTTTATAAGCTCCTAGAAGAAGTTGACCAGTCAAAGTGGTTAATCATGGGTTAAGTGGTTGCAACAAGAAAACAATTAAAAATAAATTAGTTGCAACTAGAAGTGGAGAGTTTACTATTTGTGGATAAAGTGGTTGTAAGTGGACAAAGTGGTTAGAAGTGGGTTATACCCAAAAGAAAGAAGTTGGGGAAGTTGGTTAGAAGATAACCCCTAGAGGAAGCTACTTGGAGAAGTATAAATAAGAGAACAAGGGTCTCTTATGTGCATGATCTTTGAGAATATTGAATATTCATTTGTGAAAGGTTATTTGGGCAGGTATTATTGATAGAGCAGATTTGTGGCAGAAAAAGTGCAGCAGGAAAATCGCGACAAAAAACGTGTGGTAGAAAAATTACAGCAGAAAAAGTGTCGCATAAAACTCGCGGCAGAAAAAGCGCGGCACAAGAACCACATCAACAGAATCACGGTAGAAAAACTACAGTAGCAAAATTGCGACAACAAAACTGTGGCAACAAAATCGCGACAACAAAACCGCGACAACAGATTTAGCAGCTGGAGAAAGTTGGCAGTTCGGTAACCACATCAGATTTTCATATTGGAATTGTTACAATTGTTGCATGGTATGGTATAGGTATTGATGATTTCTACATTATTAAAGGTATGGTTTTAGCACATGGTCTTGTGTAAGGGTTTATGGTATTTGGTTTATGGAGAGTATGGTGTATTGCTAGAGGTATCTTGTTTGTTAACTTGGTGATATTGTGCATATGGTTAAGAGTTGACTTGATGATTGATATTTGTGAGTAGATCAGATTTGGATGATGAGATTAATGAGACAGGTTGAGGTGACAGGTTGTTGTGACAGGTTGTGTTGTGCATAGTTGATGCACTTGTCTTGGTATAGATTGTTGGTACAGTTTGACAGATTGCTTTCTGTCTACAAGTTGGGTATTGTACTTGGTGCTGAGATCTGCAGCCCAGGTCTTGCATTGAGAGTTGGTTCTCATTTTAGTTGGTGTTGATAAACCCCAAGGATTGTAGTCTATAATACAAAAGAAATGTATACATATATCTGGTGTTCTTTGTGTTCTTTATTGTGATGGCACATAGTTGTTTATTGTTAATATATGTCATTAAGATATGTTTACATGCAAGCAACTAAGTGTGAATATAAGTAATGAGTAATGATGTTGTGAATGTTGATGGCTAACTAAATTTTTGTAAGAACTTGTTAAAAGAGCCTCACACTGATTCACCCCTGCTTTCTCAGTGTGGTCGGTGTGTCCAACAGCTACCCCCAGGTCAATTAAGGTGTTTTCTATGGGAACATTGTTGATGTAAACATTGACTATAGGGTTCCTAGGATCAACATACTTCTCCATTATAGTTTTTCCAGACATTAGTTCAGCTAATTGGCCTATAACTTGAATTGTAAGGGGGTCTTTCCTTTTTCTTCCAGGTTCCTTAATACATAATTCCCTTATGGTTTTTGCATAAATAGTTATTGCTTGTAATAAAGGAATTTTCACACAAACATTCTTCAGTTATGTTTCCAAGTCGAACTTAGGTTGAACAACATGTTTCTCTAAGGCCAACCTCTATGGGTAAGGAGGAATTTTGGATGACTGAGGTTGCTTTGAATTCATAGTAGGAAATGTTTGTGTGGGGGGGACAATCCTATCTGGAGGGGAGTCATCATTGGGTGTTTGGATAGGATTTTCCTCCTCTTCAAGTTCTTCTTCAATGACAACTATAGGATTTTCCTTTTGAAGGACCTTTCCTGATCTCAAGTGTACATTCTGTAATGGGGTTGGAGTGATCAAGTAAGTTGGAAAGGTCTGCAACTCAACATTGAAGACATGCTAAGTGGTTTTGCTATGTGGGTTGGGAACCAACTGAGTAGTTAATTATGTTGGTCTCAGAGGGTTTTGAGTTGCATGTAATTGTAATTGTTGTGGCATTTGAGGAATTGTTTGTTGAGGTAGATTTAGTTGTGCTTGTATTGGAGGGTAAGATGGAGGAAATTGTGGATAAGTGGGATAAATCATTGAAAATTGTTCTGGGGCCATATTCCCATAAGCACTCCCTTGCTAGCCTTATTGCCAAGGGTGGTTTTGGGTAGGCTACCAAGGAATTTGTGCATTCCATTGTTGAGGATAAGAATTATAAGATGCATACAATTGTAATGAAGGGTCTTGTGCCATAGCTTGTGGGTGTGGTTGCCAAGGCCTCCTTTGTGCAGCTTGAAAAGATGGTTTAGTTGTCCCGTTGCTGCCTCGGTTGGAGTCCCAACAATGAGGGGTAGTTTTTATATCATGGTTATCTACACAAATAGCACAAATGTTTACATTATCCAAATGACACTCTCTTAAAGGATGTCTCTTCCTACACCTAGCACAAAATATAGTTAAAGCTTCTTCTACTTCTTCATGTTTCTTTTGTCTAGTTGTGATCTAATAGTACCAAGGATATCTATTTTAAAGTTCTCTAATAGATTTCCTAGTTCTATCCTTGTTACTCCTCCTACAACAGGTTTAGCAACCCTTGTCAAAGTATCTCTTACTCCCTTACCTGAATTGGCTCTCCTTCATGAATATCTTCTACAAAGATCACAAATTTCTGCAAATGGTAAGTAGTAAACATCACTACAACCCATAATATTAATCACTTCTATATACTCTTCCTCTATCCCCTTCAAAAAAATAGTTCTAACGGTATCATTGTTTAAGGTACTATGTTTAGTCTACTGAAGGTTGTCTGGGAACCTCTCAATGTAGTCCTCAATAATTTTCTCATCCTATTGCTGCATCTTAAAGATATCATTCTGTGAGTCTCTAGTTCTTCAATAATCTTAGTATTTCTTAAGGAAAGTAGTTTTCATATCTTCGCAAGATATAATATAATACTTTGGAAGACACATAAACCATCTCAAGGAAAAATATTTCGAAGTTGCAGGAAATAATATTAATTTGTGAGCATCATCCACATAATTATAACTTTAACACATAATATCAAATTCAAATAAAAAGGCATTTGGATATTCAGTGATCATACCTCTGAAATTTGGAAATACCTGTGGAGGAATGTTCTTCATATTCAAATTTCATGCCAGATCGAAGATGGGGAACCCAAAGGTTGCTTCTCCTTATACCTCTACATTTATTTCCTCCTCATCTACCATGTTGTCAAACAATTCGAAATTAAGTGGCTCACTAATTGGATTTTGATGAACAATACAATTGTCCTTAATATGTGCTTCAGGTATCCCTTCTACACCTGCATATTCTATCGACGATAAGACCACATTCTGGGACGATCCAAAGAATTTAGCAATGTATTTTGAATTGACAACATGTTCTAATGTTGGGTCGGTAATTGGAGTCTGCTCACCAATTTTGTAATCTTCAGCTCCTTTATTCAACTTTTCTCCTTGTTCTTCCTGCACTCTTTTAGTGGTGATTTTGATTATGGTGTGGTTAGTTCTGGAGTCACCTTTGATGCATAACCTTCTCCTTCCTGCAAAGAACTGCTTGTATACCTTTCAACTAGATTAGTTGGGGGGTCCTAGTAATACCAAATAAATCACATATAATCTTACTAGTTGATTTAAGAAACCCACCTTTGCTATCTCTAGGCCTAACCATTAGTCAACTACATGACAAAAAAGGGTTTGGATAGACTCACTAAAGTGAATGTGGTAGACTTGAACCCTTGCAGAAATTCAGAAGCGAGGGCACCTTTGCATTTTAGCGTCTTGTCCACCACCAAATCTGCAATGTAGTGAGAAATCCAAATAGAAATAACTAACTAAAATTATCCTTCTACAATTACCTTTTAACAACTCCCCAACAACGATGCCAAAAATGTTGGGTTAATTAATTGTTGTTTTAATGTACCCTTTACTTGTCATTCAAGTTTGTAAACTTGCAAGCTGTAAACACAATATGTGCAGGTAAAATAGTGAAGCTAAACTATCCTACTTACCCATAAAACAAAAGAACCAATTCTACAATTATGCTACCTTATTAAAACACAAATTGATGCAAACATGAAATCTCAGATAGTTCTACCTTTTCCACACGATTGGTACTAAATATGACCATAACCTAATAACCCTTCATACCATGTCCAGATGGTCTATCTATGCATGAATATGACTCTTTTAACCTATCTTTGTATTACAATATCAACCAGTGAATGGTCAAGCTGTTTATATAAAAATCTTACACACAAATCAATTCTTTAATATTATCAACAGTTACTAGTTCTTTGTTATAAAACACTTTGTGAGCTAAAGAAACAATTATTTCCCTTAATAATTTAAGTGTTCTTGCTATCAAGTGTGAGGTTATACTTAATTGCAAGAGAATTCTAGTTACTATCTATAGCCAAACATTGTACTTGTCAAACCAATATTTCAATCAGTCAGCGAAAATATAATTTAACTTTACATACAGGTTAATTTTCTTATGCAAGATTACTAGTTTGAAAAGTAAAAGAACAAACCTTTTGATTCTAACACACAATCAACAATCCTTTTTACTCATGTAGTTATATTTATATGCTAAGAGGTGCAAGTCTTTTGTGGTAACTCTGCATTCTTACATTAGACAACTCATCTTTGCGTAGAAAGAACTCAAATCATACCTTGCCACTTAACATACTCTACTCAAATTAAAAAAGAAAAATGGTCACAACACAAATAATTATGAATCCTCGAGTTCTGTTCTCACGACCAGTTCCAAACACAATCTTTCATCTAGGCATTCTTGTGTTTATAATAATGATAGTCTGATTTCCCAAGAAGTTCAACAACTGTGACAATCCAATTCATTAAACTTACAAATGCAAGAAGAAGGTATCAATGAAATGAAATTGAATTATAGATTTTATTTACGAGACATAAATTCAAATGCTTGTGGTTTATTTTAATTGAGAAACACACTATAATTAATCACAATGATCTGATCTAGTATGCAATGCTAAGAAATGTAATTAAAACGCTACAGGAAATTAACTGTAACAAAACCAAGCAAACTAAATTACAAGAAAGTTATGCTTCCCAATTGGCGGGCCCTGGCCAATCGGCTGGCACGTCGAAGACTTACAACAATGAGATCAAATACACACCATAGATAGGAACCAAAACTTGTATTAATCAATACTAAAACAAAGTTACAACATGTATCGATATTCATGCATGAAACTTTAATATTGATAAATAGTAGCTTATACAGCTCGTTACAACCTCGATTCAGGGATCGCAACATCAACATCCGTGTTGTTTTACACTACAGAACATTACAATATATATAAGAAAGTCGAGGAAATGAATGATAGAATCAATCCCCGACATCCTCCAAAAACAAAACTTCAAAATAGTGAAGGCATTGCCAACTAGATTGTTTAGAGTCTTTACAATGATCTGAGAAAAAACTTAGAACCTACAGAAGCCGGTCAAATCAGCCATTGATGCTCTATGTTATTCCTATGACAAGATGCATACAGATAACATCATTGATATCGTCAATTATTATCTTGTTAGTTGCTTGTGCTTTGGAAGGCGTTGAGCAGTGGTTTGACTGCAACCTCACGCTCTCCTGAAGAAGTCTGGGCATCAACCAAAGGATACATGCCAAGCCGACATCAAACTCTTCAAAACCCATGTGTTCATTTTCCATTTGAGTATGTGCATATGTGCTAACAATCAAACTTGGCTACCAGAACTACACTGATGGTACAAGAACTAGACTAGACAATTTCATCATTAGTAAACATTAGCTTAAAATCTTATTTAATCTATCAAGAACTAAAGAAATGTAACAAAATGAGCAACCATCACCTTTGAATGATTATTGAGGGTTTTAAGCTTGAAATCATGAAATTATAGTCAAGTTCAGATGTAAATATAGGATAGAAATAGGAAAAAGGGTGATTAAAATGTGACAAAATAGGAGGACAACAGTTCTCATGATGGCATGCGGAAATTAACATGTTATTTTTTATGATTATAATCATAAAATGATGATTTTATGATTATAATTGATGCGGAAATTAACATGTTATTTTTTATGATTATAATCATAAAATGATGATTTTATGATTATAATTGATGCATTGGTTGCATGATATGAGTTGATGATTGACAAGAAATCTACCCATGAGACTGGAGGGCTGATTCATTCAATAATCTCATGAGAGCCTACATCTACAAAAAAAGAATAGCTACAAAGTAACACCTCATGGGCATTGACTCAATTTTTCATTGCCTATATAAAAATCTAATTATTGTGAAGCCTATGATTATCTATACTATATAGCTATTAGGTGGAATTCCCAAAGAGAAAATGCAAAAGAATTGGTCCCAAAAGCTTTTCCTCGACATAGTATATTTCAATTTTGTCCTCTTCACTCATTCTCTCATGGTTATGCATATGGTTGATATTCTAAAGGTTCACATGTATGATGTTTTGAATGCGCACGAAGATTTGATGGCAATTTCAAAAGCAATCTTGTTCAAAACTTACAGAAGCACTTATGAGTAGCACATGCATAAAACATTGGGCTATGCAAGTATTACATACTATGATAGTTTCTTTCTCCAACATTGCAACTCACATCTTATGGTGGATTATAAAACTTCACTTGTGTTATGAACTCATACGTAATATATAATCATCATATGTATCAAGCATTAGGTTGCATGGTTATAAAAAGTTCTTTTTGGATTTATATGATTCAAATACCCATTAAGAAAGAAAACCTAGTATGGAATTATATGGTTCTTACCCATATTCTAATCTCATTGGTTATATGGTGTTAAAGACTTTGGGTTATGATTTGAATCACATAATACTTCACATTGAAAAGCATTTGATACATGATATATATATGAGGTATACTATATTCAACTTGTTGGTTTTGATTTGCGAACCACATATTGCATATGAATGCAAAGTTTGATATATACGTTGCATGTGGCATAAGTTATGGTATCGATTTATTTGGAATTATTAGTAGTAGGATCGAGGCATATTTGATTTGATATGTTAACATAATCCATATACAATGAGGGTTTAATATCATTGACTTGGCATATTATGCATCGTTTCATGAATTGACTACGTTGTGAGTTCGCCATGCATTCAAAGCGATAAGACGTGGGTAATTACTCCACAATCCCGTGCTCCATTAATCTCGCATTGCCTTGTATTATGGTCATTTGTGTTGTTGGAAGTGGGAGAAATGAGCCTTGAGCTCTATTAGTGTAAACCCTTTCAACTGGTAGTTTGGTAACGAACTTGGTCATTCATCACTAGTATAAAGGTGTTTTGTTGCAAAGGTACGGAATTTTAGTAGGTTTTACATCTTCTACAACATAGTTTGTCATTGAATTATTAATGTTGGGTCTAGTTTGACATCTTTGTGTGCATGAATGCTTTCTATATCCTTTCTCTACCTCCCATGAAAAAAAAATGAAAAAGACATCTCCTTGCAAAAGATTGATAGCATTCTTGTTTTCTTTTTCCATTATTGCACTTCCCATTTCAATTTACAATGAAAATAAATGTTTCTTGATAGTCCTTGTCTACCTATAATTGAGATTTGAACTTGAGGTTTTCGTATCGGTTTAGTTATTTGGGTCACGCTGGGAGATACCCATCTAGTTATGGGGTTTTGGTGTTGATTAGATTTATGTTCGAATCCTGTTGGAAACACAGTTTTATATTTTTATAATGGGTCAAACCCAAAACATTATCTTTGCAACTGGAACTGTATAGGACTTCAATTGTTGGGTCTGCATTCATGATGTCTCTTTTTCTATGAAAGACCAAATATGAAATTGAACCACTCATTAATAGAAGGGAATTCACACTAGCTATTCTATTTTAGTCATTGAGCATGGTTATTTTTGTTTCAAAAACTAGATTCAATGATTGGTTTTGGGAGTTATAGATCTTACATATAACCAGTCTTTTGATGCTCCACCTCACTCCTGTATTCATTAGGTTTATGAAAAGTGTCGAGCTTTGAAACCCTAACATGATATTAAACTCCAAGTTTGGACTATTTGAGCCACATAAACTTATTCTCTTTATTGTTTAACTGCCAGATATTATGGCATATAGTTGCAAGTATTTTTTTTTTGAAAAATGGTTGACGACATCACTTTAGGCTTGAAATCACTTATCGAAACTACGTGTTTCGAGCTCTTCTTTATATGGATTATACACACACACACACACACACACACACACACACACACACACACACACAATGTAATACGACCAAGCTTTGGTTATTCTTTTGGGACTGGAGGGCTGATTCATTCAATGATCTCATAGGAACCTACATCTACGAAAGAGAATAGCTACAAAGTAACACCTCATGGGCGTTGACTCAATTTTTCATTACCTATATAAAAATCTAATTATTGCCAAGCCTATGATTATCTATACTATAAAAAAGCTATTAGGTGGGGTTCCCAAATAGAAAATGCAAAAGAATTGGTCCCAAAAGCTTTTCCTCAACATAGTATATTTCAATTTTGTCCTCTTCACTCATTGTCTCATGGTTATGCATATGGTTGATATTCTAAAGGTTCACATGTATGATGTTTTGAATGTGCACGAAGATTTGATGGCAATTTCAGAAGCAGTCTTGTTCAAAACTTCGAGAGGCACTTATGAGTAGCACATGCATAAAACACTGGGCTATGCAAGTATTACATACTATGATAGTTTCTTTTTCCGACATTGCAACTCACATCTTATGGTGGATTATAAAACTTCACTTGTGTTATGAACTCATACGTAATATATAATCATCATATGTATCAAGCATTAGGTTGCATGGTTAAAAAAAGTTCTTTTTGGATTTATATGACTCAAATACCCATTAAGAAAAGAAAACCTAGTATGGAATTATATGGTTCTTACCCGTATTATAATCTCATTGGTTATATGGTGTTAAAGACTTTGGGTTATGATTTGAATCGCATAATACTTCACATTGAAAATCATTTGATACATGATATATATATGCGGTATATTATATTCAACTTGTTGGTTTTGATTTGCGAACCACACATTGCATATGAATGCAAAGTTTGATATATACGTTGCATGTGGCATAAGTTATGGTATCGATTTATTTGGAATTATTAGTAGCAGGATCGAGGCATATTTGATTTGAAATGTTAACATAATCCATATACCATGAGGGTTTAATATCATTGACTTGGCATATTATGCATCGTTTCATGAATTGACTACGTTGTGAGTTCGCCATGCATTCAAAGCGATAAGACGTGGGTAATTATTCCACAATCCTGCGCTCCATTAATCTCGCATTGCCTTGTATTATGGTCATTTGTGTTGTTGGAAGTGGGAGAAATGAGCTCTGTGCTCTGTTGGTGTAAACCCTTTCAGCTGGTAGTTTGGTAACGAACTTGGTCATCCATCACTGGTAGAATTATTAATGTTGGGTCTAGTTTGACATCTTTGTGTGCATGAATGCTTTCTATATCCCTTCTCTACCTCCCTTGAAAAAAAAATGAAAAAGACATCTCCTTGCAAAAGATTGATAGCATTCTTGTTTTCTTTTTCCATTATTGCATTTCCCATTTCAATTTACAATGAAAATAAATGTTTCTTGATAGTCCTTGTTTACCTATAATTGAGATTTGAACTTGAGGTTTTCGTATCGGTTTAGTTATTTGGGTCACATTAGGAGATACCCATCTAGTTATGGGGTTTTGGTGTTGATTAGATTTGTGTTCGAATCCTGTTGGAAACACAGTTTTATATTTTTATAATGGGTCAAACCCAAAACATTATCTTTGCAAATGGAACTGTATAGGACTTCAATTGTCGGGTCTACATTCATGATGTCTTTTTTTCTATGAAAGACCAAATATGAAATTGAACCACTCATTAACAGAAGGGAATTCACACTAGGTCTTCTATTTTAGTCATTGAGCATGGTTATTTTTGTTCCAAAAACTAGATTCAATGATTGGTTTTGAGAGTTATAGATCTTACATATAACCAGTCTTTTGATGCTCCACCTCGCTCTTGTATTCATTAGGTTTATGAAAAGTGTCGAGCTTTGAAACCCTAACATGATATTAAACTCCAAGTTTGGACTATTTGAGCCACACAAACTTATTCTCTTTATTGTTTGATTGCCAGATATTATGGCATATAGTTGCAAGTATTTTTTTTTGAAAAATGGTTGACGACATCGCTTCAGACTTGAAATCACTTATTGAAACTACGTGTTTCGAGCTCTTCTTTATATGGATTATGAGATTTGAACCCTGGTATTACATTATATATATATATATATATATATATATAGACACACACACACAATGTAATACGACCAAGCTCTGGTTATTCTTTTGGTTATTCGCAACCTATTGAGGTTTTTATCAATGCATCTCCTTCTGGTTAAACGATGGTATGATCGAGTTTGTTTTTGTTGTCATAATCGTTGATCTCATTCTCATTTGGTATTCGTGAATGATCATTTTAAGGATGCTGCGAGACTGTGAATAAAGAATGATGGAATACATGTCTTATTATAGTAGTATTGGATATCAATTTTAATAAATATTCTTTATGTCTTTACTATTATTTAAGACATATTGTTAAAGTCTAACACGTGCATAATTGTGATAATAGAACTTGCATATGGGTATGATTAAGTGAACATGTATGTGGTTGTTAGTTTGTACTTGATGGAAAATTGATGAAAAGTATAAGGATGGTTACATAGACTCATTTTAACCCTTCTTTGATTTCACTTTATGCAAATTATTCCCTTCAATCCCTTCCATTTATTTATTGTTCTCATATAGGCCCTGCCTATGTAATTAAGATGAAATATGAGAGATGATAAATGACACAGTTTGGATATATGATCGAAAGGTAAGTTTTGTTATGATAACTATTAAAATATAACATGGATACATTTCTGGAATGATTGGTTTTTGGTTTAAGTGAGACAAAGAACAATAAGGACAATTTTGATTGATGAATTAGTGAGGTGAAGTTCATTAAAAGGAAGTCATATATACTTATTATATAGTTTCACTCATCAATTTCAATTTTCATACATTATTTCCGAAATTCCCTATCATTAATTTTCTTTCTTCATTACAATCCTATCTATACAATAAAACATGCATAAGAAAAGGAACTCCTTGATGTGATCAACATGGTAAAAGAGTAGAGCAAAAGATAAGAAAGGATTTGTTGTTGGGTAGACACTTGTATATTGATGTAAGCTTGAAATAAAATATGGGCAATTTTCTTTTGGAAATAATTACCAGCATGTATGGTTTGCAGATTTTGATGTTGTTTTGATTGGATGATGTATTTATGTCCCTATTTCATTTTTCCCTTTTCATATCCCATTTGTGTTGTATGGTTATGTCATGTCAGAGCTAGTTTAATCATTTAGACAATTTGTATTAGATGTATATCTTATTGTTACTTTAGACTTGTGCTAATTGGATTGTCATGGTTTTAGCTGTGCTTCTTCAGTAGAGGAAGCAACAGAGGAGGAAATAGAGGAAATAGAAGAAGAAGAGGTTGAGGGCCTAATACCTTTTCATAACCAAGAGATGATAAAAAAACTAAGGTTTTCTATTTATTTCGATGTTGACTCTGACTAATTTCAACAAATTATCCAAACATGCCACTTAAACCTTGGTGGTCAATGAGCGTTGCCACAACCTCATGCAGCCCAAACACTATCTTTCATCCTCACCCTGGTACAGTGAACATCCCTAAGTCTCCCGTGCAGCCTAACATTGATGGATGGGGTAATCTACTTGCCAATCCTTCTTCTGGAGCCAATCATTGGCCCATGCCCCCCCCTCCTCCACTTGTTCATACTGTTGTTACTAGTGCATCAATTTCTTTACCTCCAATTCAACCAATGTTACATGTTCACATGGTTTCTACACATGAATCCATACCTCCTCTTCCTCCACCTAAAGATCATAATCATAAAACCACACCATATTGCTCTCAGATTGACAAAGGCAAAAAACCTGTTAGTTAAACCAGCATGGAAAAATCCTTTTTCTCTGCTCATTCAAAGATCAAATCAACAAGTAGTGGGAAGAGAAGTATACATGAAGAGCATCCCGAGATTACATAGTTGGAAGAGAAAAAGTCCCAATACGAGGACTTTATCAAAGAAAAAGATGAGTTTTTCAGGAAGAAGTTTCCTGATTCATTTTAACTATGTTTAGATAGATTTTGACTATGACATTTATTTTGAGGACAGATGGCAGAACCATGGTATTTTATTTTGAGACTTTTTAAATATCATGTTATTTATTGGAGTCACAAGTGTTTTTATACCATGGTATTTGAGATGCATATTTTGGGCATGTTATGTGATGTTGATATTATATTTTATATTTGATTGTTCTTATGTCGGAGCGATAAGGAAAAGATATTTTTATTATTGAATTAGAAATGCATTATAGAGGGGGACCCCACCTATTTAGTTATTATTTAATTATTATTATCCTTGTCAGTAAAGTTATTGTTCTATTACTTAACTAAAGTTAGTTAACTTTAGTAACTAAAAGTAGTTCAACTACTTGAGGAACTACCTTTTAGAATAAAAGGAGGAACCAAAGGACAAAGCAAGGGAGGAATTAGAGAGAAACACTTATGATAAGATTTACTCTTGTTTCATATTGAGATTTATGAATTTCATCATTCCATTTTCTGAGTTTCTTAAAAAGGCTTAATCCTCTTGTTGATAGCAAGATCTTTCTAAAGGTGGAAAAGAACAAAGGACTAGGAAGCATTGCTTTTTGACATGCTTCAAAAGGTCATTCAATTCTCTTGACAGTCTTTGTAGTTTTATTAGAATTTTTGAATTAAGTTTCAGGTCTGATTAAGATTATTTTGCAGAGTCAATATTTGGTGGGCTTATGACTTGGTTGATCCAGTGTATACAATCTTGGTTAGTTTCTTTTAGACACCAGTTGTCTGTGTATGATGTTGAATTCCATCTTAGACTTCTAAGTATGATCTTGGTCCTCACCCTCACAAGGGATTGAAAAGAGGCATTCTTGCCATGACTTAGAAAAGTTTTGATCGATAAAAATATGGTTTTTCTCAATTGAGACTCGTGTATTTCCAATTTTTATATTGTTATGTTATGTAGTTCATTCATTTTAATTCTTGTAATCATCTCCATGTATTTTTTTACATTTTCTTTAAGTTGAAACAAACAACATTAAAATAACGTAGAGTCTAAGAACATATTTCTCGAGGGCTAATTGATATTTTTGAAAAGCTATAAATCCAAGGTAACATTCCCACCCACCTTACCTTAGTCTAGTAAGATTTGAAAATGCTTGAGTGAGGAATTTCCGTTCCTCACATCAACAATAGGCTAGGGAGGCCAAAGTGCCCAATACTATAGTTTTTGTGTTGAAAGTACGAAAGAAGGGTTGAAATTGCACTTGCTAGTAGAGTTGTGATATCGAAAGTCTGGAAGAAGGGTTGAATTTGTACTTATCGATGGAGTTGTGAGGTTGGATTTTCAATTCTCAAGGTTGAGTGCCCTGTTAGGGTTGGGGACTCAGTTTATTCCAACCTTGTGAGATGCTTAGGGTACATGGGTTAGGGTACCTGAATAGATGTTTGCTTGGACAGATGAGGCATCAAGCCTTGGGTCCTTACATAGGTTGATAGGCTTTAACTTAATGCCAAAAGTTGGGAAGATGGCTAGAGTTGCATTTGCACTTCCCCGAAGTTGTGATGTGAACTTTCGATGGATATTGCAGTCACTTAGGTGGCTCTTATACTAATTGCAACAAAGGGTGCTAGAAGATATGGGAGAAAGTAAAAACCTATAAGTAACATAATTAAAGTTAAATTTGGGATGAAATTCCTTGAAGCGAGGGACTATGTAATACCTAGTATAAATTATGTGGGGTATTACAATTACATAGTTGGGGTTATTGGTTCCATGTTCACAACTAATGTGTAAATTAAAAAGTAAGTGTCGTGGATTATATTGCAATAATAACCTTGTAAAAAAACAACCAACACATTTGTTTTTAGAAAGAAACAAATGTAGAATATCAAAGGAAAACCAAAAAATATCAAATACATTATGTACTGTTGAAATTTTCCTAAAACTAGTTAGGGTTAGATTTACCATAGCAATTTAGCTACTTTTACGTGCTCGTTTTTTTATAGACAATGCTACATCATCATCACCCAACTATAGGCACCTATATGTGCCACCCTCGAGCACAACACATAGAGATCTATCTTGGGAAACCCTCTTGGGGAAGACAACCCAGCAAGACTTCTTCAGTATAGATTCATCAACCAAGTACAATGTCAGTACAATGCTCTCTCAGAGAGAAATATCCCATATAATTCTTCTACTCAAATGGAATCCCTGCTACTAGACTTGCGCTTTGTCACCATAATACACACCAAGTATTATACCAAGACATACATCAAGAGATACACCAAGGCGCGGTCCAAGCCCTAACACATTACTTTAGAAAGGTAGTGCATGAGAGAGAGACCAACCAAGACTAAGAGATGTGCCTTATCCTTCCTCCTGTCACTGCAACTGCAATTACAACTCTCCACCAAACTTGCACTATAGTTGAGTGAGTTGTGATCACCAAATGAGTAAGGCGTCAACTTATTTATACTTATTCTTCCAGTGAAATTTTCCCATAGGGTCGACCTGTCTTTTCTGGAAAATATAATTTACTTTGAATTTTTCTGGCAAGGTCGACTTCTCATATTGCAAGTAAAAATATAATAATAATTATTTTTCTGAGCCAACATTACAAATATACTTTAGCATTATTCTTGTAGGGTTTTGACTTTCTTCTGCAACTACATAATACTTCAACACTCCCCCTTAGTAAGGAAGGTATTCTTCTGGCACGATCCTTAATACTATTTATGTATGCATTTGTACTCTGGACCATTTACTTGTTGACTTTCCATGAATTTATACATCACTAGAAGTTCTGTAACATCAACACTCCCTCTTAACTAGGGAGGTATTATCCATGATGTTCTTCATCTATTAGTCTCAATCACATCCATCCATTACACATGACATGCACAAGACTACCACCAATCACGTGGTCTTGTAGACCGGTCTACATTTATCATCACCACAGCCACACATGTTATCTCATGATCAAACAGATCATGTCACGAGTATCACCATCGTAGCCAAACAGGCTATGTCATAGTCACACATAGACTATTTGATGGTCATGTCACAGTCATGCATCTGGGGCCTCATCAACACCTGTAACATCTCACTAGTGGGCACAACCTCATCGTCCTCTTGGACCTTATGGGTATCAACATCCTTTCAGACCTTATGTCCTTACGAGACTTCATCTATCTCACACAGAACTAGGCATCTAGCTCATATATAACTAGGAAACTATGACATATGTCCAGCTCACACAAAATCTGGACAACTAGCTCTGAAGCTAACCCTTTTGGTTGGCACACCAGGCATCCAGTCCATAGTGACCAGGCACCTAACCACAAGGATTAGGTGATATAGTGTGCACACACTACCCATCTATCCCAGGGCTAGGAAACGCATCCGACCACACTCTTGGTTGGCCCTCCAGCTTGAAAAGTTAGGAAACTACCAGCCCCGAAGGCTCAACATATTGTTGACCCTGTGCGAGGTCATGTTGACTGGTGACACAGTCAATAACGTGCACGTGAATGACTACCCACTGTTTCCACACTCTGTAGGCTACTGCCCTAAGAATATCATATGTGTGATCCAAGTGGATATTGGTGGCCACCCACCTGTTCCAAATTCAAACTGGCTCATCTTCACAGTTTTCAGTTCAGGACGTTTCTCTGTAATGGGGAAATTTCTTTGTAATTGTGGGTTCTTCACTTTCAGGGATATCCTAAAGTCCTACACAACATCTAGGTGGATATTGGTGGCCTCCCACCTATTCCAACTGGCTTATTTTGGAAGTTTTCATGTCAGTACATCTTTATGTACTTTCGGGGCAGTTTTGGGGCCCTAAACAATGTTTTCTTGGCTTACCACAATCAAATTGTAGACAGAGTTAGATCTTGACAACATAATCCGTAGTTCTCTAAAAGGCCTTTCCAATGGGCTATCACACGCCTAAAATGGAGATCGTATGCAAAAGTTACGACCTGGGGAAGTTAATGTACTAACTTACCCCAATGGGGCTTACATGACTTTTGGCACATCATCTCCCAGGGTTAGGTTTTTGGATGTCTAGGGTTTTAGCATTCATGTTTATCATAAAAAGGCCTTCAGAGCCTCATTATACTTATCTTCTTGCGAATGAGTGTAGCCGTCACATCTCTTCTCAGAGATAAAGATGCCACCATTCTAGCGAGTCTTGCACTCTATATTTTTATAGTCTCTGAATATTTCTCTCATTAATACAAATCATGTATTGTTGTATTTCTTTGTTTCTGACAATTTTTATGTGTATTTCATTGTAATATCTTTGCTTTCATTTTGTTCCTAAAATAATCTGGATCAATGTGACCATCATTGCCTCTTGCCAGGGAAGTCCTTCTAGACCACGCCAAGCTTGTCCCTGAAGTAATAAAACTTTACCTTCGACAGAGGCTTGGTCAACACATCAGTTATTTGCTCGTCAGTAGAAACATGTTGGAGCTTCACTGCTCCCTCTTGTACCATGTCTCAGATATAATGGTACTTGATCTCTATATGCTTTGATTTGTCATGAAACACAAGGTTCTTTGACAACTTTATACAACTGTGGTTGTCACAACATATACAAGTCACCTCCAACTCGAGATCAAATAGCCCTACAAGTAACTTCCGAAGCCACACAACTTCACAACTAGTTGAACATGTTGCTATGTATTCTACCTTAGTTTTACTGAGTTCCACACTAGTCTACTTCCTGCTGAGCCAAGAAATTATAGCTGACCCCAAACTAAAGCAACATCATGATGTACTCTTCTGATCTATGAGACTATCGGCCTAATCTGAATCAGCATAGCCTTGCATCCTTATCTTACGATCTGAAACATATTGGATTCCAAAATCTATTGTACCCTTCAGGTACCTTAACACATGCTTTGCCACAATCAAGTGAACATGTATTGGTTCAACCATATACTAACTCAAAGTGTTCACCGCAAAGCATATATCTGGCCTAGTGTTCGTCAAATACATCAACGAACTAATCATCTGGTTGTACATGGTAACATCCACTATCTTTGAAGAAGTATCACTCAATAAATTTAGGTTCGTCACCATCGGTGTGGGCATGGATTTATAATCCATCATTTTGAATCTCTTTAGGATCTCTACTACATATTTTCCTTGGCTAAGGAAAATCTCATCTGGTTTCTACCACACCTCTAGACCCAAGAAATAATGCATCATACCCAGGTCTTTCATCTCTAACTCTGATGTAATCTTTCTCTTGGACTCAGTGATGAGCTTCTCATCCCCTATTAGAAATAGGTCCTCCACATATAACAACAATATCATTGGTCCACTATCCTCAACCTTGTAGTAAAGGTTGGGATCTGTTTTACTCTTGGTAAAACCCAAGCTCATTAGAAAGTTGTCAATTCTACCATACCATGCCCTAGGTTCTTGTTTCAATCCATACAAGGCTTTATTCAATATGTACACATGTGTCTTCCTGTCATGTGTCTCGAATCCTTGTGGTTGTTCCACGTACACTTCCTCTTCCACTACACAATTAAGAAAAGTTGTCTTCACGTCCATTTGATGTATCTTGCATTGCATTACTGCATCTATCACAAGCGTATTTCTAATCGAAGTGTATCTCGCCACATGAGAAAATATCTCCTCATAATCTATTCACTCTTTCTGGGAGATCCCACGAGCCACAAATCTTGCCTTGTACTTCTCGATACTGCCATCTGTTGAATGTTTCGTCTTGTATATCCATTTGGAACTCGCAACTAATTTTTCTTTCGGTCTCAGAACCACATCCCAAACATCATTCTTAATGATGGACTGGTATTCCTCAATCATGACATTCTTCCATAGTTTCTTCTCTGCAACCTCTTCATAACAGATAGGCTCAACATCAATGATATCACATAACAATGTCACGTAACTGGAATATGGTCGAGGTTTCTTGCTTTCTCTGAAAGATCCATTTGGAGCACCATACTTCTTAGCATCCTGAATAATCTCACGAGCCTAAGCTGGTCTTCTTTTCTTTGTAATCATTTCTACATGTCTTTGTGGTTCTGTCATGTCATGATTCTCTAGAACATGCTCTTCTGGTACAATGCCATTACCTCCAATTTTTATCATTCGGTTCTTTCTTTCTACTACACCATTATGCTAAGTACAATAGGGAGTAGTGAGCTCCCTCTTAATCCCAACTTCTTCGCATAATGCTTTGAAGTCATCTGATGTGAACTCTCCTCCATTATCTGACCTCAAAGTCTTTCTCATTTTATTTTTTTCAGAAAGATTTTCTACAAGGGATTTGAATTCCTTGAACTTGTTGAATACTTCGCTTTTTGTTTTCAAGAAACTGATCCAATTTTTATATGAGAAATCATCAATAAATGAAACATTATGTACATACCTGCTAAGTGAAGTGGTTTTCATTGGTCCACACATGTCTGAGTGCACGATGTCCAAAAATCCATTGGCTTTGTTGTCACTTCTTCGAAACAGACTCTTCCTGATTTTCAATCTGCTCCATGTCTCAAACTGAAGGTTATCTAATATGTTACCTTTTGCAACTGTCACTATAGCTCCCTCTCAGAGCTGTCACTGGTGACCTCCTTCCGTGGTAACCTTCCTGGAGCACGTACATCTCCATGGTAACTTCCATGGAATTTTTAAGATAACTTGCCCGAGACAAGAACAACAAGATAAAAAGTATTTCCAATATAATAGCATTATCATAAGAACATATCTATGGTAACAAGAATAAAGAACAATTTCATGGTGATCATCATAGCTTTACTAAGGTGACCTGCCTGGAAGAAAAACAAGAATTATCTCCTAGAGGAGATGTTAGTTCATCTTGCAAACAAGTACAATACGCATTTATATAATTAGTACTCACATGCTACCAAGTATTTATTGTAATGGAACCTTTCAAAGACTGTTGACTCAACTATAATGTTTACTTGTAATGTAGCAATTATCAAACTTGATATGTGCATGTTGGAAACTTATCAATTTAATCAATCAAACCTAGAACCTGGAGTCTTATCTCCAAGAATGTGTCTTGCTGCTTTTCTTCTGAGTCTCCTTCATTCAAGATGACAAGTATTCTCTCCAACTTGTCCCCTGTACTAAGACAATATGCTTCCTTGACAAAAATCTGAGTTAGAGAATATAATGCAAAAAATCTCTAAATATCAACATTAATCAATCTAATACTTTGACTAAAGTCAGTTTATAACTTTAACTTTGACTAGAGGTTAGTATAATAATCATAACTTCAATAGATCAAAATACGACTAGATGTTCATGAGATCACAATAATGCCATAACAGATAGAGGCATATCAAAACAATCAAACATGGAGTGTGTTGTTCCTTTGAATGTGTTGGATCTGAGAACCATCTAGATCTACGATTGTTTATTGGACAAAAGATCCCTTCTCTTGCAAACACCCTCAAGATAGTGATTTAGTTTAAACATATACAAGTACATGCCTTCGGCAGCAGCGGCAAGCAACGACAAACCCTAAACTTCAAAGTGCTCCAACTTGCAATTGAAAGGTAGATGGAGATGCACTAGGGTAGGGCACACCTGCTTGTGAAGGAATTAGGCCAAACATCCTAGAAAAGGTGCTCAATGAGCATAACAAAATAAACTATGCAACAACATGGTACTACGTCAAACTGTAGCGACAAATTACAATGGCGAGGTAAATCTCACGATCTTCTTTCCAACGATTAGACTTTCTGAAGGAAACCATCTCTAATCCCATGTTGAAATTTTCCTAAAACTAGTTAGGGTTAGATTTACCATAGCAATTGAACTACTTTTGCGTGCTCATTTTTCCATAGATGATGCTACATCATCGTCACCCAACCATAGGCACCTATATGTGCCACCCCCAAGCAAAACACACAAAGATCTATCCTAGGAAACCCTCTTGGGGAAGAAAACCCAACAAAACTTCTTCAATATAGAATCATCAACCAAGTACAGTGTCAGTAAAATGCTCTCTCAGAGAGAAATATCCCAGATAACTCTTCTACTCAAAGGGAAACCCTGATACTATACTTGTGCCTTGTCACCAGAAGATACACCAAGTATTATACCAAGACATACACCAAGGCACAATCCAAACCCTAGTTCATTACCCTAGCAAGGTAGGCCATGAGAGAGAGACCAACCAAGACCAAGAGATGTGCCTTATCCTTCCTCATGTAGCTACAGCTGCAACTGCAGATCTCCACCAAACTTGCGCTATAGTCGAGTGAGTTGTGATCACCAAATGAGTAAGGCGTCACCTTATTTATACTTTTTTTTCCAGTGAACTTTTCCCACAGGGTCGACCTGTCTTTTCTGGCAAATATAATTTACTTTGACTTTTTATGGCAAGGCCAACTTCTCATATTGCAAGTACAAAATATAATAATAATTATTTTCCTGAGCCGACATTACAAATATACTTTAGCATTATTCTTTTAGGGTTTTGACTTGATCAAATACAATAAGAATATCTTCTGCAACTACACAATACTTCAACATGTATTGTATCTCGATAGAATACCTTTGATATCTCCAATCCTAGATAATGTCTAAGGTATTTCCCATTTTCCCCCAAAATTGTAATCATGTTTAAGACTTCATGTATCGTGATTAATGAAGCTTGTGATTGTGTTTATGATTAATAAAAAACACCAAAAAACTGATTGAGAGGGAAGCCTTGCAATATTGGCCATGATACCACGAGTGGGACTAATGAGGTGGAATTGGGAAGTTTTTACGAGGAAAATAGGAAACTTGCCCAGTAATCCAAACTACACCTGCATGACTTGAAGACATAAACCTGTACAATGTAACGTGTCTATCTTGACACAAGGAACCCATTAATGACATTCATATTGGGCAGTTATAACAACCTTTTGAATTGGCACTTGGAAAAGTGAAGGGTCGACTGCAACATCAACCATAAGTACTCAAAGATTTTCCCCTTCAATTCGAGATCTTGACCCTAGAGCTTACATATGACAAAAGCCAGTGGGGATCCCAAGGATAGAGAGAATGTTCCAACAGAGGAGAAGGAATAAGGCGGAGATGTTAGAAAAACAGGATCTCAGAGAAATAAAATAAAAACAAATGTGGAAATAAAACACAGAAGATACACAATACAATAGAGACACAGATATACGTGGTTCACCCAGTGTGGGCTACGTCCACCAGAGAAATTGTCAAATCCTTCCTTTCTATTATCCAGTAAATGAAGGGATACAACCTACAACACACCCACTGTAACTTCCTCTTCTTTCTCTCACAATCTCCTCTCTCAGAATACAATATTCACAATGATGCATAGCCGCAATATATTTCCCTTAGAAAATAGGGTTTTCTTCTAGGGAAAAAAACCCTAACATAAATTCTACCATCAGATCTGCGACCTTATAACGAACGGTCCAAATTTACTATGAAATTACAATATACATTTACAAAGCAATTTTTCCTTCGAGGGCCTGCTTGCCCCCAAACCCCCCAGTCAGGGGGATCAACCCCCCGAACCCTGCAAGGGTGGCAATCCCCCCTGCAACTCCCTTGCGTGGAGGGGTGTACAATATTCTAGGGTGTACAATCTTCATGGGGTATAAACACGGATGAAAACAAAGACCTATGAAACAGGAAGATAATCAGGTTCTACAACCAACAATCTCCCACTTAGAGACTGATCACAACAATTCCACTGTTGTTGTACCTGCTAGACTATAATCCACCTTGGAATTGTCAAATTTCCCATCTTCACCTTCATGTTTGAAGACCAATTGAAACTGAGCAGGAACTCAGTTTCTCCCTGGTTACTCCCTTTGTTAACATGTCTGCAGGATTCTAGCTAATGTGTATTTTTTCCAACTTCAAATGCCCATCTTCCAAGATGGATCATATGAAATGGTACCTGAGATGTATATGCTTAGTCTTCAAGTGGAAGGATGAGTTCTTTGTAAGATGAATGGAACTCTCGTTGTCACAGTACAACCTGTTATTCTCTTGCTTCTTTCCCAATTCCTCCATAAACCTTTGTAACCAAATCATCTCTTTACTAACCTCTGTAGCAACAACATACTCTGCCTCTATTGTTGAAAGTGCAACAACCTTTTGTAGTTTCAAAATACAACTTATTGTTGTTCCACCTACAGTATAAACATACCCTGTGGTGCTCCTACTTCTATCTTTATCACTTGCCATATCTTAATCAACATATCCATGTAGAACAATGTTTGGACCTCCAAAACATAATGCATGAGTAGAAGTACCTTTCAAATCCATGAGAATCCACTTTACTACCTCCCAATGTTCCTTACCTGGATTGTTCATATACCTACTCACAACTCCCATTGTATGTGCAATATCTAGTCTTATGCAAACTATTGCATACATCAAGCTGTCAATTGTTGATGAATAAGGGACCCTAGACATGTAGTCTATCTAATCCTGTGTATTTGGACACATTTATTTGGTTAATTTGAAATGGCTGGCCAAAGGTGTACTAACTGGTTTTTCATTCTGCATTCTAAACCTCTTCAACACCTTCTTTATGTACTCACCCTAAGACCATGTCAAATTGTGATTTTTCTTATCTCTTGTTATTCTCATACCAAGGATTTTCTTTGCAGCACCCAAATCCTTCATCGCAAATGAATTATCTATTTTCTTCTTGAGCACATTTATATCATGCATATTAGACCCTGCAACAAGGATGTCATCTACATGCAATAGCAAGATAATATAGCTTCCATTTTCTATTTTTTTTAAAAATAAACACAGTAATCAAAATGACATATACTATAACCTTGTTTTGTCATAATCCTGTCAAACTTCAAATACCACTACCTTGGAGCTTTCTTTAGGACATACAAGCTCTTCTTCAACCTGCATACCAAATTTTCCCTCCCTTTGACCTCATACTCCTGTGGTTGCTGCATATAAATCTCTTCCTCCAAATCCCAATGGAATAAAGTTGTTTTACATCTAACTGTTCAAGATGTAAATCTTCCACTGCCACAAAACTTAAAATAGTCCTAATTGAATTCATTTTAACAACAAGAGAAAATATTTCATCAAAATCTATACCTTTCTTTTGTGCAAACCCCTTTACAACATGTCTAGCCTTGTACCACTTTTTGCCTCCATCTTCTTCCTTCAACTTGTGAACCCATTTATTCTGCAATGTTCTTTTTTTCCTGCAAGCAACTGAACCAAATCCCAAGTTTGGTTATTTACCAGGGAATCCATTTCCTCTTTCATGCCTTTCTCCCACTTATTTTTAGTGTCTACCTGCATTGCCTCTTCATGACATTGTGGTTCACGAGAATCAGTCAACAATAAATAATACAATGAAGGAGAGTATTGTTCAGGGGGTCTACTTAACCTGGTAGATCTTCTAACAACACTTCCAGGAGTTTGAGGTACATGTTTCTCCTATTGTTGTACATTTTGTTTTTCTAGTACCTTTGGAATTTCTTTTTCAGTGATCTCATAAAGCATTGTGTATTCTAGTTTTTCTTTTTTCCTGTTTCTGTCCCTGCAACTGATCTTTGTACATGACCTTCTCATTGAATATGACATCTCTACTCCTAATGATTTTGTGATTTTCATAATCCCATAAGCGATAACCAAAAACATTAACACTGTATCCAATAAAGGTACACTTATTGGATTTTTGTCTCAAGCTTTGTTCTATTTTATTTATCAATATGGACAAATGCTTCACAACTGAAAGTCTTCAAAAAAATATAGTTTACCTTTTTACCTGTCCATGCCTCCTCTAAAATTCCACCATCCAAAGAGCTTGAAGGTCCTCTATTTATTAATTAAACAATAATATCTACAACATCTTCCCAGAATTGTAAGGGAAAACCAACATGCAATCTCATACTCCTTGCATGCTCCATGATTGTCATGTTCATCCTTTCTGACACACCATTTTCTTGTGGTGTTCCTGGAACTGTCTTCTCTCTACGAATCCCATGGTATGAAAAGTAATAATCAAACTGCTTGTTGCAATATTCACCTCCATTGTCTTATCTGAGACACTTCAACCTTTTTCCTGTCTCATTCTCAACCAAAGCTTTCCATTTCTTAAAAGTATCAAAAACATCAAATTTTTGTCAAATTCCATAAACCCAAGTTTTTTTAGTTGCATCATCAATAAAAGTAACATAATAATGAGAGCCACCAAGAGATGATACATGAGCCAGTCCCTATACATCTATATGCACAAGCTCCAACCTTTCACTCTTCTTTTCTTTTCCGACTCTGGTAAATCTGACTCTCTTCTGTTTTCCATAAACACAATGCTCACAGAAATCCAAATCAATTTGTTTAAGATCTGGTAACAAATTTATTTTGTGAAGTATCTACATCCCATTCTCACTCATGTGTCCAAGCCTATGATGCCATAGTGTTGTATCCACTCCTGTAGAAGCTAAATATATAGAAGAGTCAGTATTACCAGTAGATAAATACAATGTACCTACCTTCTCTCCTTTTGATATCACCAGTGATCCTTTGGTGACCTTCCACACCTTATCTATAAATATGGATATACAACCTTCACTTTCCAACTACCCTATTGAAATTAGATTTATCCTTTGATCTGGAACATGTTTTACCTCTTTCAACAACCATTGTTTTTCATTCCTTTGATTTATTTTTACCTTTCCCATTCCAACAATTTTGCATGGTGCATCATCACCGAAATGAACCTGTCCAAAATCACCTTGAACGTAATCTAGAAAATGTTACCTATGGGGTGTGGCATGAAATGAAGCTTCTGAATCTACTACACAAGACTAAAAAATATTATCTATAGAAAGAATCAAAGCATCTTGTAACACATCATCTGTTACATTTGCTTCCTGATTTTTCTCTTGTTGTCCATCTCTTTGTTTCTTTGGAGCTCCGCAGTCTTTCTTCAGATGTCCTTTCTTCCCAAAATTCAATCTATATTTCCTAGTCTAGATTTGGATATGCCCTTCCTAGAATTCTCGCAGTTCCCTGAGCCCTTTCCTCCATCCTTTTGTCTTCCCCTGTTCACCATGTTTAACACATTGTCTGATGTCTCACCTGTGCTTTTTCATCACATTTCCTCGCTAAGAATAACATTAACACCATCATCAAATTTTAAAGTGTTTGAACCAAAGACAAAGTTACTTACAACCATGACCAAGCCGTTCCAACTTTCTAGCAATGAGCACAATATTAGAAGAGCCATGACCTCATCATCAAAGTCCACTTTTATAGAACTTAGCTAATTAGTAACCGTATTAAATTCATTTAAATGATCTGCAACACACCCACCTTCTGATATCTTCATATTAAATAATCTGTTCATTAGAAATACCTTATTGGACATCGAGGTTTTTTCATACAATTTAGCCAATGTGTCCATCAACTCCTTCATTGTTGTTTCTTTCGAAATTTTGAAAGACATCGACGCTGTCAGGCTCAACCGTATCGTTTTGTTGGCATAGGGGTAGACTCAGGGTTCAACGCTTAACAACGCACCAACAAAACCTTGACTATCGACCTTTTCGGCAACACTTGCCAAGCAAACGAGGTCTCACCCGAGGTAGAAGTAGGGGGGGTTACATGACACAGGTGTTTGTAACCAAGCCGGGACACATATCTGTGATATAAACACTTCACACAATAGTCTGTTATCACTTAGAATTAACATGCATTAGTTTATTAGCTTAATTAACACCGCAGGATTCAGTCAAAGATAGATCGATGCAGTAATAGTGAATGATCATATAACATGAGCACTTATCACTGAGTTAGATCTAACATTCATTTACCCTTAACACAAGTAAAGCATTAAGCAACAACATATCTATCTATCATACATAATAATCAAAGCATTGAACAGATTCATAACACAAACAACACATCACAAAGCAAACCAAAGACACAAGATATACGTGGTTCACCCCAGTGTGGGGCTACGCCCACCAACCGCTTCACCTTCTTTATTATTCTTCTGAATCTTACATTCATTCACTCATGTGCACTAAGCCACAGAGTCTAGCTTCGCACCGGACAGGAGATCTGTGCACTGAGCACCAGATCCTCCTTCTAAAACTAGGTTAAGGCACAGAGCCACTCTATATCAAGCACAAAGCCTTAACACACATACATTCCCTTGCACAAAGCCAATCAAGCAACTTGCACTTAGCCACTTTTCTACCTCCTTCTACAATACATTCTTACTTATTTATACTTTTACAATCCCTTACAATAAGGCCTAAGCATGGGAGAACCCATGGGCTGACATCCCATAAATCCATTACAAAACCCTAGAAAACCCATTACTGGGTCCACATAGCCCACAAAATAAGTGAGATCCGCGATCTCAACTCCGTCAAGGCGCTCCTTTTTCGACCAATGTGTCGAAGTCCAAAAGTGGTCCAAATCTGACCAAGGTTTCCTCAAAACTTGGTCGAGGGCCACCATGCCCCCAACACTCACCTGTGACTTGTCCTGAGTCACTCAGGTCTGGACAATGCTGCTTCAAAGGCCTCGAGCTTCACCTGAGCTTCCTCTGTAATAACCCAAGGCCGAGCCCCCGCTGAATTGTAATTATGTTTTTAGGTTGGTGAGCCGAGTGGTTATAAGCTGAGAGACTTATGTGTTTATTAGACTGGTGAGCCAAATGCCAAGGCCAATGAACCTGATTTTGTATATGTAAGTACTCGCATCATTAATAAAATTACACTGTTGCGTGTAGACCGACCACGAAGAAGAGTTATGGGGGACTAAGCTCCACTAGGTAGGGTAAGGGACGGGGGGCTATGTGTCTAGGCCTAGGGGCTAAGCTAGAAGGAATTGCCTCTAAGGGAATAATATTTTATTATTATTTCCCAATGTCTATGGTTGACTTAAGCCATGTTTTCCTAAGTTCCTAGGAAAAATGGAACAAGTGCTAAGTGGAACTCATGCGGCTTCAGGAAGACATGTATCAACCTGGGTGCATGCAGTTTATAGTTGAGGAAGCCAGTCCATTGGGGGTGCACTTCCCATTCAAGCGTTGCTTCCCATCCTTGCGTCTGGACCAGTTTCGAGTTTCCTCATGACTCTTACGTTTCTCTGGAGGTCTGTCACATTCCCGATTGATCCGGGATTCGCGCATTGAACTAGTTCTCCATCATCATTGCCTTTGTACCTAGTACACACTTTTGGAGTCCTGCAGTCGTACTTGAGTTGTTCCGTGTGTCTCTCGTGAAGCCAAACGCATTTTTATTTGCGTGAGCCATGTTGTGTCTTAGCGTTAGGTTGTTTCCATTTTTGGCATCCATAACTTTTTCCTGTTGTTGTCGTCACTCGTATGTTAGTTGAATGTTGTTGCAGTATTGATTAGGAGGTGAATTGAAGAAGCAGGTTGTCAGGCCTGTAAGCAACTCTCCTAGGTGAGAGAGTTTGTTGGGAAGTGAGTTCTCCTGGAAGGGAGTCCCATAGCAGCTACGGTACTCTGAGACTTCTGGTCCAACCTATTGCTAAAGCCCAAGGTAAGGGAGGTGTACTAGCCGATGGACGGTCTAATCGTAACACCGAAGTGACATGACATAATGACGTCACCAAAGGTGACATGGAAGTGTTCGAAGATTAACGGTTTGGGGTGTTGGGGAGGTGCAGATGTGAAATCCTCCGAAGCCCCGAAGCTCTGAAGTCTCGGAACTCAGATGCCTGAGGTTCCATAGTGACTGAGAGTCGTTGGATGCTGGGTAGACGTGGACGGTTGATCCACCCTACTTCACGAGTTCGGTAATCCGGAACTCCGAGGGGATTGTTGTGATGTTCTTTGAAAAATTTTAAAGCCGGAGGGCCGAAGTCCCAAATAAGCGCCTATCGACCTAGTGCTTGGCCACAACCCGTGGTCGCATGGGTTGGGTGCTAAGAGAAAGGGACTAGTGCCCGAAAATTATTGCAGAATAGAGCATAGCTCAGAAATAAAATGGAATCTGAAAGTTTTCTTTGAATTAGATTGGTTTATGAATACTCTGGAATTGCTAAGGAATGATGGTCTGACAAATTTTGGTTGACTGCACATTGTGTTTGCAGAGTTAACGATTGTCAGAACCAAACCGAATTGCCGCAGAGTGCAGAGAATGGAGGAGGCACATAATGCTTTCAGTTCAGAGAATGAAGCTAAAGGAATGGATGTCCATTTGGCAGTTGAAGGATCAAACTCGAATGGGCATGGAGAAGAGATAGATAAGGAAGGAGACATGATGAAAATCATTGAAAGATTGCAGAAAGATGCCTAGAATCACCGAGCAGATAACAGAAAGCTCATGAAAGCTAGGGATCAATAGGGAGAATTCAACTTAAAGTTGATACAAAGCTTGGAAAGAATCAAAAAGAAGTTGGATAAGGAGAGTGGATCAAGCAAAACAGGGAGTCACAGAACCTCTAAGAAGAAAGGAAGATCAAGAAGCGTTACTAGGCATAATCGTCACTCCCCGAAGCATTCCAATAAGAGGGCACACAGTACTTCAAGCCCATCTGCTACCAGAAAGCATAGGAGATATGGAGTGGATGAACTGAAGGGAGAAATGAACAAGATTAAGCCTCCTACTTTTGACGGAGAACATAAGAAAGATGAAGATGCTGAGACATGGTTGTTGGGCATGAGGAAATATTTCCAACTGCAGAACTATTCTTCTCATGCAGAGGGAAGAAATTTCATTTACCAACTTAAAGGAAAGGCACCCATATGGTGGGAGTAGCTTGTGCAAGTACAACACGTCAGAGAGAAGAATGTTACATGGAGGGAATTCAAGAGACATTTTGAAAAGAAGTACTTAACTAAGAGGTATTATGACAAGAAAATGAAAGAGTTCTTCGAACTCAAGCTGGGAAGTATGTCCATTGATGAGTATGAAAGAAGATTATTGGAGTTGTTGAAATATGTTCCCTTCATCAAGGATGAGACAGTTAAGATTCAAAGGTATCTGGGTAGGCTGCCATCTTCCATCAATGACAAGATCCAGTATGATGACTTGAAAAACTATGGAAGACACTATAAGGAGAGAAAAATTCTTATATGACCAACAAAAAGAAAATCCTACTTTCCAAAAATCTTGGGAAGACAAGAAGAAGTTTAGGAGGGAGCAGAGGAAAAAGGGAAACAAACCACCATTTTTCAGGAATAGCCCTCAAGGACAATCAGGTTTTAGAGAGCCCGGGAAGGTTGAAGTAGGTGGGAAAATGCCAAGACATCCACCTATGGAATGTTGGGGTTGTAAAGGAAATCATAGGTACAAAGATTGCCCCCACAGAAATGACAAAGTGAGGGTTGTCCACAATGTTCAACAGGCAAAAACAGTGGAGGACATGGGCAGAAGTGTACCAAGGATCTACCCAGCCCTGGACAACAAGCAAGCAAAATATCAATCACATATGATTGAAGTGGAAGGTATGATCAACAACACCATGTTGGAAAGTTTACATTTGCCAAGAAGCAAGCAGGGAAAATCTTGTTTAGTGCAGCTGGCTACAGGAGCCAAGAGAAGGGTTGTTGAGTTAGTTAAGTCATGTCCAGTGGACATGAATGGACTGAATACAAGGGCTGAATTGAACATCTTACCTTTGGGTTCCTATGAATGTCTAATTGGGATGGATTGGTTGGATCAACACCATGCCATCTTAGACTGTCGTAACGAGGCATTCACTTGCTTGGACGAGGAAGGAAACCCAAGGAATTCCCAGATTAGTTGCTATCAGATAAATCTCAGCAATGCAACTGAAGAAGTGCTACAGGAAAGGCTGTCAATTATTTCCATCTCATATGGAAGAAGCACCTAAGGATAAGGTGTCAAATATTGAAGACCATGCAGTATTAAAAGATTTTGAAGATGTATTCAAGGAGGTACCAGAACTACCCCCGAAGAGAGATATTGACTTTTCTATAAACCTGATGCCTGGAGCAGCTCCAGTGTCAAAAAATCCTTACATAATGAGTACACCAGAGCTGAAAGACTTCAATTACAGCTTGAAGAACTTATGAAGAAGGGGTATATACGCCCAAGTGTGTCATGTTGGGGTGCCCCAGTCTTGTTCATGAAAAATAAATATGGAACATTGAGATTGTGCATCGATTTCAGATAGTGGAACAAGGTGACTATTAAGAATAAGTATCCTTTGCCAAGAATCGATGATCTCTTTGATCAGTTGAAGGATGCCAAGATATTTTCAAAAATAGATCTCAGGGCAGGGTAACACCAGGTAAGGATAAAAGATGAAGACATCAGCAAGACCACATTTAGAACAAGGTATGGTCATTATGAATTCACAGTGGTACCATTTGGGTTATCAAATGCACCCGTTATTTTCATGTGCCTAATGAATGGTGTATTCAGAGAATATCTAAACAAGTTTGTCATAGTCTTTTTAGATGACATCCTGGGGTATTCCAAGTCGGAGGAAGAGCGTGAAAATCATCTGAAGATGGTGTTGCAGGTGCTAAGAGAGCACCAACTATATGCCAAATTGAGCAAGTGCTTGTTTTTATCAAAAGTAGATCCATTACTTGGGACATATCATTTTAAAGGATGGGATGGTCGTGGATCCTAAGAAGATAGAATCCATCACAGAATGGTCAACGCCAAAGAATGTGACAGAAGTTAGATCCTTTATGGGTCTAGCTGGCTATTATAGAAGGTTCATTACAGGATTCTCAAGGATAGCTCACCCCATCACTTCCTTGCAAAGGAAGGAGAAGAAATTTCAATGGACAGAAGAATGTGAGAGAAGCTTCCAACAATTGAAGCAGTTGTTAACCAGTGCTCTGATCCTGAGGATTACAGACCTGAATGAATATTTTGTAGTATGTACAGACGCATGCAAAGAAGGACTGGGAGGTGTCCTCAGTCAGAATGGGTTTGTAATATGTTATGAGTCCAGGAAACTGAAGGATCATGAAAATAACTATGCAACTCATGATTTGGAGTTGGAAGCCATAGTGCACGCTCTGAGGAAATGGAGGCACTGCCTCATGGGAAGGAGGTTCGAACTGAGGACAGACCATAACGGTCTGAAGTATTTGTTTGATCATCCAACCTTGAATGCTAGGCGGAGTAGATGGTTGGAATTCCTTTGTGAGTACGAATTTGATATCAAGCATATTAAAGGAAAGGATGACAAAGTGGTTGATGCACTCAACAGAAGAGTGCATGAACTACATGCTACGACCATTAGCATGTATCAAAATGATATTAAAGGTAGAATTTTGGAAGCTGCAAATGCAGATTTGCAGTACCTGGAATTGGTGGCAAAGCTACAGCAAGGTAAGATGCTATAGAAAGTGGAAGATTATAAATTGGAAGTTGATGGAACACTCTTGTACAAAAATAGAATTTATGTACCTAATTTCCAGGAGTTGATAATTATGATCTTGAAAGAAATGCATAATGTTCCTTATGTTGGGCACCTTGGATATCATAAAACAGTGGTAGCAGTCAAGAGCCATTGCTTTTGGCCAGGTATGAAGAAGGAAATTGCAGAATACATCGCAAAGGTTAAAGCTGAACATAGGCACCTAACAGGGTTGTTACAACCTTTACCCATTCCTGAGTGGAAGTGGGAAGTGGTGAAAATGAATTTCATCACAGGATTGCCCAAAATTGGTAAGCAGCATGATTCCATCATGGTGGTGGTGGATAAGCTTACGAAAGATGCCCATTTTATTCCATTGAAGACTACTCACAAGGCAGCTAATGTTGTTGATACCTATATGAAGGAAGTAGCATGATTGCATGGTATTCCCAAGAGAAATGTGTCTGACAGAGACCCGAAATTCACCTCAAAATTCTGGAAAGGGTTATTCAAAGGGTTCAGAACGAATCTAAACTTTAGCACAACCTATCACCCTGGGTCAGATGGACAAACAGAAAGAGTAAACCAAGTGATAAAAGATATGTTAAGGATGTATGTGATGGAAAAACCATCTAAATGGGAAGATTATCTACACGGTAGAATTTGCCTACAACAATGGGTATCAAGCATCATTGAAGATGGGCCCGTTTGAAGCAGTTTATGGTAGAAAGTGAACAACCCCAGTAAGTTGGGATAACCCAGCTAATAGGGCAGTGGTTGGGCCAGAATTGCTTAAGGAAATGGAAGAACAAATGCTGAAGATTAAGCAGAATCTGAAGGCTGCCCAAGACAAGAAGAAAAGTTATGCTGATAAGAACAGGACCCACATGGAGTTTAAAGTGGGTGATCATGTTTTCTTGAAAGTGAAAGCCAACAAAAGATCCCCGAAGTTGGGAAACTGTTCCAAGTTGGCAGCCATATATTGTGGGCCATTTGAAATCCTAGAAAGGATTAGACCAGTTTCTTATATGCTTGCATTGCCTGCATCCATGACTATACATAATGTGTTTCATGTTTCATTGCTTAAGAAATATATACCTGATCCTAATCATGTGATTGATTGGAATGCGATTTAGGTGGAGTAAGAAGGCGTCTTGCAGCTGCATCCGATGCATATACTGGACCGAAAAAGCAATCAGCTCCGAAATCGAGCCATAGGGCTTGTAAAAGTCCAGTGGACCTGGTATGGTCTTGAGGACGCAACATGGGAGCATGAAGATGCTATGCGGGCATAGTACCCACGTCTTTTTGAAGATTTTGGAAATCTTCTTGTTGTTGTTGTGTAAATAAGTTGCACCGAGGACAATGCAAAAATAAGGGCAGGGGATTGTAATACCCCAAGGTCGAGCCCCTGCTGAATTGTAATTATGTTTATAGAATGGTGAGCCGAGTGGTTATAAGCTGAGAGACTTATGTGTTTATTAGGCTGGTGAGACAAATGCCAAGGCCAATGAGCCTGATTTTGTATATGTAAGTACTCGCATCATCACTAAAATTATATTGTTGCATGTAGACCAACCACGAAGAAGAGTTATGGGGGACTAAGATCCACTAGGTAGGGTAAGGGAGGGGGGCTAAGTGTCTTGGCCTAGGGGATAAGCTAGAAGGGCTTACCTCTAAGGGAATAATATTTTATTATTATTTCCCAAAGGCTATGGTTGACTTAATCCGTGTTGTCCTAAGTTCCTGGGAAAAAGGGAACAAGTGCTAAGTGGAACTCATGCGGCTTCAGGAAGACATGTGTCAAGATGGGCGCATGCAGTTTATAGTTGAGGAAGCCAGTTCGTTGGGGGTTCGCTTCCCATCCTTGCGTCTGGACAAGTTTCAAGTTTCCTCACAACCCTTATGTTTCTCTGGAGGTCTATCACCTTCCCGATTGACCAGGGATTCACACATTGAACTAGTTCTCCATCATCATCGCCTATGTACCTAGTACACACCTTTGGAATCATGCAGTCATACTTGAGTTGTTCGGTGTGTCTCCGATGAATTCGAATGCATTTGTATTCGCGTGAGACGTGTTGTGTCTTAGTGTTAAGGTGTTTCCATTTTCAGTGTCCATAACCATTTCATGTTGTTGTCGTCACTCGCATGTTAGCTGAATGTCATTGCAATATTGCTTAGGAGATGAATTGAAGAAGCAGTTTTTTAGGCCTGTGAGCAACTCTCCCAGGTGAGCGAGTTTGTTGGGAAGTGAGTTCTCTTGGAAGGGAGTCCCATAGCAGCTACAATACTCTGAGACTTCTGGTCTAGCCTATTGCTAAAGCCCAAGGTAAGGGAGGTGTACTAGCCAATGGACTTGTATTAGTGAAGGTGTACCCTCCTGGGGTGGAGCAGGCGTGTGGGGAATGAGGGTCTGTGGGTTGTGGGCATAAGTGGCTCCTAGGATAAAAGATCCTTCCTGTTGTTTTGTGCAACTTCCTTGTTGTCCTTACCAAGCCTGGAATTCCCTTGCCCGGTCGAGTTTAGTCCTAGCTCGAGGGTGACCCACTGCTGAGCATGATGAGCAGTGTGGTCTAAGGCTGGGAGGTTCGTGGAAGGTCTGCACGCAGCTGGTGGTTTTACTCCAGCTAAAAGATAAGTATCATTTCCGTGCTTATTTATGTATGTTATGCATGTCTGTGTTTCTTGAAATGTATCATGTGTTCCGTTGCATGTGGACTTACTGTCAATTCCATTTGAATCTGTATG
>ML810196.1:54034-65840 GCA_009831015.1 Picea engelmannii
TGTATGTATGTATGTATGTATGTCCAAGAAGTGGCGTTGCCTGGCCTGTTGGTGGCTGGGGACGTTACAATTTGGTATCAAAGTTAAGTGAAGTCTGTGAGTAGTGGTGTTGCCTGGCCTGTTGGTGGTCGAGGATGTTACAACTTTGACTTGCTGCTTCGCCTGAGCCTCCTGCTCAGTGAGCTCTTGGATCGTGTGCTCTGTAACATTCCCTTCCAGGCACTATTCTACCGATGCAACCACTTGGTCCAATTGCAAGCCCTGTCCCTCAATTTCTTCGAACACCTTGCAGGCTTCATCCTTCACAGGTTGTAGCTTCTACCTGACTTCCATTACCTTTTCCTGGAGGGAAATAATCTTTTGTTGTACTGTGCGCTACTCCAGGGATCTCTTCATTATTTCAACTGCAGTTAGCAGCTTCATCTGCGCCTGCATGGAAAATGCATGTTGATGCGCCTTCTGCAACTGCGCTTCCAACTTTCTTAGTTCTGGATCCTCGGCGAGGCATTGATATGTATGTGCACTTCTATCACTCATCTGTTTGCACTCCGAGGGGAGGGCTCTTATCCTTACTACTGCATTCTTAGCAGTTTCCTCCCTCTAGTCACACACCTCCTACGGGGTGCTCGGTACTGCTTGGGCCACCAATTCTGTTATTCTCACTTGAAGCTGTTGGATGGTCTTAGTGAGCTTCACTACTTGAGCCTCGACCGACTCCTGGTCCTCCTGTGCCAAGCCTGGCACAAAGTGACATGCTTTACTCACTACTTCTTTGACCATGGCCCGTTCTGTGAGAAACTGCTCCTTTTCTCTCTGTAGCTGGGCTTTTTCCTCCTGAAGCATCGCCTAAAAGGAAGATACACTATACCGCGCTACTCATAATTGTTCTAAGGATTCATATTTCTCTTGTTTCAAGGCTTCTGTAGCCTTCTCCTTCTCTTTCTGGACTTTCTAAAGTTGAGGTTAAGTTGCATCTGCAAGTCTTATCAATTGGGTTGGTTCATCCCCCAATTGTATAATCTGTGACGAGGAAGGTGCAGTAGGTACTGCGTGGACCAAACAAATAGCTTGTTGTACTTCCTTGAATTCTTTCTCGACCATTCCATAAAGCTCCTCTTGCTTCTCCCCATATCTCTGCAAGATGTCCCGGTCTTTTGAAGTTGTAACACAAAGTTAATGCTCTTTTTCTTTTAAACGTTCCCCAACCTTTTCCATACTGCGCACTAGGATAATAGTGTTGGACCTGCAATCTGCAAAAACATTTTCTAGGTTCCTGCATCTACTTATTAGTCCAGAAAATCTTTTTATGCATAGGAATAACATATCTTTCTTCATTTCCATTAGGTTTACTCAAATCAACTCTTTCTTTCAACTATGCCCTAGCCTTTAGACTAGGACAAAATCTATTAAACATACTTAAGTTTATGCTTAAAAACAAAAAAATTCACTTATCTTACTCTAGTAAAAGCACAAAGCTTTACCTCTTTTCTTCATATTGTATTTATTTCTTGGCACAAAGCTCGCAAGTCAAGTAGAGTACCGCGCATTTCAGCAGCAGATCTACGCACAAAGATTCTATTTTCTTTACTTAAGTTCCCAACAATCTGTTGGCATGTTTGCAGGCTGAGTGTGCTTGTCATTGTTGGCAAGAACAACAACAACGATGGTATGATTGCAAGCAAGGAATATCAGTAGCGATGATGGCATAGACAACGATGGAAAACAGACAAGCAAGGAAGATCAACAGTGATGATGGCATGGCAAGATCATAAGCGTAACAATGAAGAGCAACAGTGATCGTTGGATCTCATTCATAATTCTCGATGACCGTCAGATCTTAATTTAGAGAGGAGTAGCGCACAGTAGACGAGAATAGATCTCGGGTGTTAGATCCAAGCGCGGGGTCTGACCGTCGTTGGATCCAGGAGAACCTGCACGTTCTTTATAGTGCAAGGAGAAGTAGGCTTACAAAATCTCGAAAGCAAAAGGACCATTCATTTTTAGGAAGGACACGTGGTTACAGATCAGCATTTCGCTGACTGAGAGGTCAAAGGAAGGAGTGCCCTAGCCTCTCAAACTCACGATATGCGAAATAATGAATTAATCTGAGTCGTTGATCAAAGGGATATTGTGGATCGTTGATCAGGCATGAAGAAGGATCGTGAAGTGGCGAAATCGCGATAAGATCTTGACCGTTGATCCAAGAAGGACACATGGAAAAATCTCGATAAGATCAGGACCATTGGTTCCATAGGACACGTGGCGAAAGATCATCCTTTCGCTGATTGGAAAGTCAAAGGAACGGGGTTCCCTAACCTCTCAAACTCACGATATGCGAAATCGTGAAATAATCCTAGTCGTTGGATCAAGGACAAATCTGGGCCATCAGATCCAGGAGGTGAATGTGGCAGACCATGTCAAAAAGGATAGGTGGAAGACTACATCAGCATTGACACGTGGCATAATCAGACAACGACAAGTGTCAACTCGATTCAGCAATTCAGGCCACTAGAAATCACAATTCTGAGTGACACGCGGCAACCACTTAGCTTATGACACGTCATTGAGTGACGCAAGAATGACGTCACTCCGGGAGTTTTAGCATCAATACTCCCCCAAAGTCCCAAAATCTGAAGTTTCGGGACAAAGGATAGTCGTCTGTTCACCACGGATCATGGACCGTTGATCTGAAGATCGAAGCGCTCAAATGACTAGCCAATGGTCATATCTCATGGTCACATCGTCGAGAGCTGGAGAGCAGAGCTAGAGCTGCCAAGCTCCATTTCGAAGATTGCGATATGGAGAGTCGTGAAGTCTAACCAGAATATTGTCGAAATCGTGAAACACGAAACACGAAACACGAAACAATGATTCAATCTGAGTCATTGATCAAGAGAAAGCGTGAATCGTTGATCTGGATCCATTTCGGAGTTTCGACGATCACAACTTGGAGTGTCGAGACCCTTCATCACAAGAATTTCGATATGCGAAATTACGATAAGTTCTGGCCAATGGTCATAGACAAGGTCACATCGATGAAGGTTTAAGGGAGGAGCTAGCATGCAACTAAGCTCCATTTCAGAGATCACGACCTGGAGAGTCGGGATGCCTCATCTCCAGATTCCTGAATTGCGAATTGTGAAAGTGCCTTATGGATAAGCGCTTGGTCATCACCAATGGTCACGTGAATAAAAGGAGCTAGCATAGCTAGGCTCCATTCCAGGTACCAGGAATTCCAAATGAAGGAGTCAAGGAGACTCATGAGAGAAATCCTGAAATGCGAGATTGCGATGAGATCTGAGCTGTTGAATCATTGGAGATCTCGACCGTTGATCAGGCTTGATGAAGTTCATAAGTTTGAAAAATGTGAAACGCCTTTTTGATTAGGTCTGTGGTCACAACCAATGGGCATATGGGATAAACACAAGACCCTGCAGATCTAATCCAACGATGTTGGTTATTTGAGAATCTGATCGAAGGTCTACTTGTTAGAAAAATAGTACCGCGGAGCAATAAAATAAAACAAATGCAGAAATAAAACACAGAAGATACACAAGACAAGAGAGACACAGATTTATGTGGTTCACCCAATGTGGGCTACGTCCACCAGAGAAATTGCCAGGTCCTTTCTTTATTATTATCCAGCAAAATGAAGGGATACAACCTACAGCAAAACCCTCTGTAACTTCCTCTTCTTTCTCTCACAGTCTCCTCTCTCAGAATACAATACTTGCCAACCTACATAGCCGCAATACATTTCCCTCATAAAAGAGGGTTGTCTTCTAGGGCAAAAAACCCTAACATAATATCTATCGTTAGCTTTGCGACCTTATAATGAATGGTCCAGATTTACAATGAAATTACAATATACTTTTACAAGGCAATTTTTTCTTCGGGGGCTTCGCCCATGAACCCCCATCGGGGGACGCTGCCCCCGAACCCTCGCTGGGGGCTTTCTTTCCCCCAGACCCCCCAATCAGGGGGATAGCCCCCTTGGACCACGCAGAGGGGGTACCCCCCCCTGCACTCCCCCGCGTGGAAGAGTGTACATACTTCTGGGGTGTAAATACTTCATGGGGTATAAACACGGCTCCATAGCCAACACTACTATTGATATTCATGATTAATTGTTCAATTACGATTCAGTTAGTAGAACGAAATCATGGTTCTTGAACGGTTTGCGATTCAGTTGCTGAGGCGTTTTTGCCCAAGGATATTCGAGGTGTAACTGAAGAGGCTAGTGGATAAAAGAAACACGCATTAACTGTGCATGGTTGGCTATTCTGAGTCAAAAATGAATTGAACTGTAGAAAGGTAAAATTACATTATGCGCAGTGTGAAGAAAACTCAAAGATGAGGAACATAAGCTGAATAGAACAGAATAGGTGAAGAGAGAAGAATGTGCACTTATCAAAGATGCATATATGTGAGAAGAAGAGAAAGTCAAGGTGTTCATGATGAGACAGAGGAGAAGATCAGAAAGCTGAAGAGGATGCAAGCAGGAAGACACTGATGCAGGCAGAGCAGAGCAACATAGCAGAACAATGATAAGTCTGGTAAGCCAATGACAACTATTGAATCACTGTAATAAATTCACAGAAAGCAAAGTTTTATATTTAAGAGTGGTAGGGAGGTGCTAGGGAGGACTGTTGTCCTCAGATGTTCAAGTGGATGCTTGAACACAGGGAGTTGTAGCTTCCATCTAGTTGCAGCCAGAAAAACCAGGGTGGCAGGGTGGTGCAAGGGAGAACAAGTGTTCTCTGTTATACAGGTTGGAGCTTGTGTAACAGAAAGTTGGTGCTTCCATCCAATTGGTGCTGGAACATTTAGGAAGTTGGTGCTTCCATCCAGTTGGTGTTGGAACATTCAGGAAGTTGGTGCTTCCATCCAGTTGGTGCTGGAACATTAAGGGAGTTGGTGCTTCCTTCTAGTGGGTGATAGAGAAACCAGAGAGTTAGTGCTCTCAGCAAGTTGCAGCTTGCAAAATAGAGGTTGTAGCCTCAAGAGGAGTTGGAGCTCCCAAAAATGATAATGTAAAGAATATAAAGATTACTTATCATATCAAGAAGAAGAGATTTTTCCCTTTATGGGTTTCCTCAGGAAATATCTGTCTCTGTATATTTCATGTGTGTGATTGTTGTTGAATATTCTACTTCTTACTTTCCTACATGATTGTGATTGTCATTGAGTGTTCTGTAAAGATCTAAAATGGGCATAATTGTTTAAGCACAATAACAATTGATTCACCCCTCCCCCCTCTCAGTTGTCCAACAATTGGTATCATAGTGGGTTCCTTTTAGATCTGTAAGCTTAGACATGACAAGTCATGAAGGGACTTCAGCCAATAAACCTCCTCTATTTGATGGAACAAATTTTGCCTTTTGGAAAGTTAGAATGAGAACATACCTACTGGCCTTAGGTGCTGATGTTTGGGATGTAGTAGAGACCAGATACATAAAGCCTGTTGTGCTAGCTTCCAAGGATGATAAGTTAGAATTTAGCTTTAATTCTAAGGGAATGAATGCTATCTTGAATGGACTTGCAGAAGCTGAGTTTGTAAAGGTGATGCATCTTCAAACTGCCAAAGAAATGTGGGATAAACTTATTAACAATTATGAAGGAGATGAGAAAGTAAAAGATGCCAAACTTCAAACATATAGATTAAAGTTTGAACAACTAAAGATGAATGAAGATGAAACAGTTAGCAAATATTTTTTAAGAGTTGAAGAGTGTGTGAATGCCATGAAGAGTCTTGGTGAGAAAATTGAAGAATCATTTTTAGTTCAGAAGATTTTAAGATCTTTGCTTGATAAATTTAATCCAAAAGTCTCTGCAATAGAAGAACTAAATGATCTTAAAACTCCAACCATTGATCAACTCCTAGGAACTATAACTGCATATGGAATGAGAATTAGCAAAGATAAATCCATTACTAGAGAAGCATCTTTTAAAGCGAACAAGAATATTGATTCAGAATTCGATGATATTGAGGCAAAATTTGTGAGAAGTTTAAAGAAAGGATCAGGAAAATATCAAGGCAAGCTCCCTTTCAAATGTTTTAACTGTGGTAAGATAGGTCATTTTGCATCTAAGTCCTCACCAGAAAAAGGATCAAAACTCTGATGATGAAAAAAAATACAAATTTAAGAAATATAGTAAAAAGAAAAGTTTGTGTGCAAACAATGACAACTCCTCGGAAGACATAGATAGTGATTCATCATGTAAAGACAAAGTGACTGATTTTATGCTTATGGCTATGGGATATCTTGGTGATGAACAGTCAGAAGGTGAAATGGATGACGAAGAAGCTGTGGTGGATATGGAAGGTGAATTAATCAGTGCTTTGGAAGAAATTGACAGACTCAGATGTATGAAGAGAAAACAAAAACGGTTGTTGATGCAGTTTAAAATGAATGATAAAAAACCTGATGAAGACTTTTCTCTACTAAAAATGGAGTTATAAGAGGCAAAGAAAATAGAATACATTATGAAACAACAATTATCAGAGAAGAAATCAAGGTGTGAATCCTTAGAAGAAGAGATAGTAACAACCAGAAAAGAAATGGAGAAGTTTAAGGCATTGTATCACCAAAATCTATCAAGTATTAAAGCCTAAGAAGAATTAACTTCCATTCTAAATCAGTAAAGGAATCCAAAGTTGAAATATGGCTTGGGCTATGAAGAAGGATCAAGTAGTGATCATCCAAGTAATACAGAACCCATCAAGTTTGTCAAATCTACAATAATTGACAACAACCACTCTGCAGAAATAAAGGAAGACAATCAGCCGCCCAGGAGGAGTAAAGGAAAAGGTGCCATAACTGAATCTGTAGAACAAGAAAAGAATACACCACCTACTCAAGGAAATCATCAACATGGAAGAAATCGACCTGCTCAAAGAAGACAACCAGTTTCCAGGTACAAATATTTTTTCTATGGATATTGTTTCTACTGTTCTAACTTTGGCCACAAAGCTGTAAATTGTTCCTTAATATTTAGACATAAGAAATCAAGACTCCCAAGAAATAAATATCTTCCACAACAGAGAATGAGACAACCAAGTAATAAACAATCACAGATTGCAAATGGTCAAATTAAGTTTAGAGACATGCAACTGAGGAGGTCAATAAATAATGAACAACCAATGAGTAGATAACGTTACAAGAGTCACTTTGACCTATTGAACAATGAGATTGAATGCTATAACTTTCATAACTTCAGCCACAAAGCTGCAAACTGCCACCTGAAGAATTACAAAGCAGATCCAAGGATAAATCTCTTAGCTAGAAAGTCCAGCACATGGAAAAGGAAAGATAGTGAAAAATGTGGTCTAGTACTTTCAACTCAACAACAAAAGGACTCCTGGAATATAGACAGTGGATGTTCCAAGCACATGACTGGAGACAAGGATAAGATTATGTCCATAAGTAAAAGCAAAACAAGAAATGTGATCCTTGAAAATGATGAACCCGGTAAAATCAAGGATAGAGGGATGGTGAGTTTGAATAATGACAAAGGAGATGCCCAGTATGTTCTGCATGTAGATGGGTTGAAACATAATTTTCTCAATGTAAGTCAAAAGTGTGACAGAGGATGTAAAGCAGTGGTCAATTCCAAATACTATAAAATAAGGTATGTAAACTCAGGACAAGTGGTGGCTAAAAGCATAAGGACAGACAATAATTTTGATATTGAATCCTCCCCTACAAGTAAAGAAGAAGATTCAGATACAATAAAAGAATGTTCAATTAGCATTTATCCCATAGAAGAAGAATCATGTTATAAGATGGAAGTAGAAGTTTTGAAGGTTGAGAAGTCAAGCACCCAAAGCAAGTTCTTGAACAACTCCATGACCCTGGATAAGCTCTTGGATAGTCAGAGATCACCAAATGACAAATCTGGTATTGGATACAACAAGGAAGAAATCAGTACTCCTAAGAAACCTGATACATGTCCTTCATCCGTGAAAAAGAAAAACAGGTGTGAGAGTGGTTGTAGCGATTTTAACTTTTGATTGAATATGGTCATAAAAGCCTTGGATTGTATGCATCATGGAAGAAAAATGAAATTGCAGTAATAGAGATCGATGAGAATCAATGGGGAGATCCAAGGGTTGTTTAAAAAGTACAAGCTACAATTGTGCAATGTTCCAGTAGGACAACGACATTCACAGTAGCAACATTCTGATGTACAAAATTATATACATGACATCTTGTATAGATAACAAGAGGAAAGACCTTGTCAAGGAAAGCTAATCTTTTAGAAACAAAAGAGGATACATTGGAAGCTGACGATGAACAGGTCCAAGAATCAGAAGGAGAAGACTCTGGTTTAGATACAGATACTCTGCAGGACTCAATAAGAGAGTCCATCCTATCAAGGGGAGTTTGTGTTGGTTGAAAATCTGATATCTCCTAAACATATTGCAACAGCTCAGGGGGAGCATGTTTTCTTTGAAATTGATGTCAAAGGGGGAGAAAAGGAGTGGTCTGGACTGGATGCTACAGTTGGAGGTCCAAACATATTAGCGTAGCCATTCAGGGTTTCCATCAATGCCAAAGGGGGAGATTGTTGGCATGTTTACAGGCTGAGCGTGCTTGTCATTGATGGCAAGAACAACATCAATGATGGCATGGTTGCAATCAAGAAAGATCAACAATGATGATGGCATAGACAACGATGGAGAGAAGACAAGCAAGTAAGATCAACGGTGATGATGGCATGGAAAGATCAAAAGCATAATAATGAAGAGAAACAGTGATCGTTGGATCTCATTCAGAATTCTCGATGACCGTCAGATCTGCATTCAGAGAGGAGTAGCACATAGTAGACGAGAATAGATCTCGGGTGTTATATCTAAGCACAGGGTCCGACCATCGTTGGATCCAGGAGAACCTGCATGTTCTTTATAATGTAAGGAGAAGCAAGCTTACAAAATCCTGAAAGCAGGAGGACCGTTCATCTTCGGGAAGGACACATGGTTACAGATCATCATCTCGCTGACTGAGAGGTTAAAGGAAAGAGTACCCTAACCTATCAAACTCATGATATGCAAAATCATGAATTAATCTGAGTCGTTGATCAAAGGGATATCGTGGATCGTTGATCAAGCATGAAGAAGGCTCATGAAGTGGCGAAATCATGATAAGATCTTGACCGTTGATCCAAGAAGTACACATGGAAAAATCACGATAAGATCAGGACCGTTGGTTCCATAGGACACATGGTGAAAGATCATCCTTTCGCTGACTGGAAAGTCAAAGGAACGGGGCTCCCTAACTTCTCAAACTTGCGATATACGAAATCACGAAATAATCCTAGTCGTTGGATCAAGGACAAATCTGGGCCGTCAGATCCAGGAGGTGAATGTGGAAGACCACGTCCGAAAGGACAGGTGGAAGAATACGTCAATATTGACATGTGGCACGGTTAGACAATGACAAGTGTCAAGTCAATTCAGCAATTCAGGCCACTGGAAATCACAATTCTGAGTGACACGCGGCAGCCACTCATCTTATGACACATCATTGAGTGACGCAAGAATGACGTCACTCCGGGAGTTTAGTTTCGGGAGTTTTAGCATCAATACTCCCCCAAAGTCCCGAAAGCTGAAGTTCTGGGAGGAAGGATAGCCGTTCGTTCACCACGGATCGTGGACCATTGATATGAAGATCAAAGCACTCAAATAACTAGCCAGTGGTCATATCTCGTGGTCACATCGTTGAGAGCTAGAGAGAAGAGCTAGAGCTACCAAGCTCCATTTTGGAGATCGCAAAATGGAGAGTCGTGAAGCCTCACCACAATATTTCCAAAATCGCGAAACACAAAACAATGATTCAATCTGAGTCATTGATCAAGAGAAAGCGTGAACCGTTGATCTGGCTCCATTTCAAAGTTTCGACGATCATAACTTGGAGTGTCAAGACCCTTCGTCACAAGAATGTCGATATGCGAAATTGCGATAAGGTCTGGCCAATGGTCATAGACAAGGTCACATTGATGAAGGTTTAAGGGAGGAGCTAGCATGCAACTAAGCTCCATTTCGGAGATCATGACCCGGAGAGTCGAGATGCCTCATCTCCAAATTCCTGAATTGCGAATTACGAAAGCACCTTATGGATAAGCGCTTGGTCATCACCAATGGTCACGTGAATGAAAGGAGTTAGCGTAGCTAGGCTCTATTCCGAGTATCAAGAATTCCAAATGAAGGAGTCAAGGAGACTCACAAGAGAAATCCTGAAACACGAGATCGCGATGAGATCTGAATCGTCGAATCATTGGAGATCTCGACCATTGATCAGGCTCAATGAAGTTCATAAGTTTGCGAAATGCGAAATGCCTTTTTTATTAGGCCCATGGTCACAACCAGTGGGCATATGGGATAAACGCAAGACTCTGCGGATCTAATCCAACGGTGCTAGTTATTTAAGAATCTGATCGAAGGGATATTGTTGATCTTCATGATTAACTGTTCAGTTACGATTCAGTTAAAAGAACGAAATCATGGTTCTTGAACGGTTGGCGATTCAGTTGTTGAGGCATTTTTTCCCAAGGAGATTCGAGGTGTAACTGAAGAGGATAGTGGATAAAAGAAACAGACAGTGACTGCGTGGTTGGCTGTTCTGAGTGAAAAATGAATTGAACTGTAGAAAGGTAAAATTATAGTATGCACAGTGTGAAGAAAACTCAGAGATGAGGAACAAAAGCTAAATAGAATAGAATAGGTGAAGAGAGAAGAATGTGAACTTATCAAAGATGCATATCTGTGAGAAGAAGAGAAAGCCGAGGTGTGCATGCTGAGACAGAGGAGAAGATCAGAAAGATGAAGAGGATGCAGGCAGAGCAGAGCAGCATAGCAGAACAATGATAAGCCTGGTAAGCCAATGAAAACTATTGAATCACTGTAATAAATTCACAGAAAGCAAAGTTTTATATTTAATGGTGGTAGGGAGGTGCTAGGGAGGATTGTTGTCCTCAAGGGTTCAAGAGGGTGCTTGAAAACAGGGAGTTGTAACTTCCATCTGGTTGCAACCAGAAAAACCAAGGTGGTGCAAGGGAGAACAAGTGTTCTCTGTTATACAGGTTGGAGCCTGTGTAACTGGAAGTTGGTGCTTCCATCCAGTTGGTGGTGGAACATTCAGGAAGTTGGTGCTTCCATCCAGTTGGTGGTGGAACATTCAAGAAGTTGGTGCTTCCATCCAGTTGGTGCTGGAACATTCAGGAAGTTGGTGCTTCCATCCAGTTGGTGATGGAACATTAAGGGAGTTGGTGCTTCCTTCTAGTGGGTGCTAGAGAAACCAGAGAGTTGGTGCTCTCAGAAGGTTGCATCTTGCAAAACAGAGGTTGTAGCTGTTATCGAACAAATCGGTAGGTGTGGACACTAACTGATCTCCCTAGATCCACCTAGATCTAGAACAAAACACACCAGAACATGACGCTTTCCTTAAGTTTTAGATATTGAATTTACTAACTAAAGAGGGATGGGTGACATACCATTTAAATGTCGCTTCCTCTCGCCATCGCCATCCTAACTCCGTTCCAACACTCATACAATGATGATCCTGCAAAAGAACGCAACCATCCAAAGTGATAGCAATAGCATAAACTCAATATAAACCTATGTATGTGATCAAGGAATCATACAATAAAACACAATAAGCTTGATAGGAAAGAATCATATTACTGTATCATATTAAATGTGAAAGAGAGATTACAACCATGGCCTTGATGTCATAAGGTCCCTTCCAACTGTCCTTCATTCCCCACACACTTTCACTCCAAGAATTCTGAGAGCACAGATCTGATA
>ML810196.1:77601-89864 GCA_009831015.1 Picea engelmannii
CAACACACCCTAAAAGAATTTGCGAAATTTCTTTCGTTCGTGTACCATTTTTCATTTTTTTTGAATCAGAGTCTGTGTCATGAATGAATAGATTTTTTCTTTTAGCTGATCATTGAGACCCATATTTTGTTTGGTTTGAAACTATTGACATATTCAATTTTTCTCAGTAACATTCCGTGAAAGGCCCGAAATATGGTCGATTGAGGAATTTTGATCTATAAGACAGTGTTTTAACATCGCCGATACGTTTTCGGCATCGATGAAATTCAAGAGGTAAATCGTGAACTAGAACAATCGCCATCGTCGATAGATCTTCGGAATCGGAAGAATTCGAGAGACGAAACTACAAAAACATTAACTTTAACACTTCGTCGATCGTCGATCATTGATACGTCATCAACGTCGGTAGCATAGGGCATGGTAGTCAGGGACACATGTCTAAACAAAATCACTGATGTCGAGGAAGCAATTCTCACGAAGAAGTCAGAGTCAACCACCACATTTCTCTGCCACATAAATAGTCCGTACAACTTAGTCTTTCCCTGCGTCATCTTTATGTTCCCCGTGTCATAGTCGTACTTCTAGGTTAACATTCCCACATTAGCACTGTACGAAAGTTTGGTTCGACATTGGAGTCTTCACCTTAAGGTATCAACGGACAATGTTTAAGAAAAGTGTCGACATTGATTCACTCACTTACTATCAACTAACTGATAAGTCACCATACGCCGGGGATTTTTATTGAACCTTCCACATTCTTCATCGACGATCCTGACCACTCTACGCTATGGTGTGATTTGGAGACCCTTATATTGTTCCCCAACGCCAATCATGTTAGTTTTGAAAATGTGAGAAGGCTTGATAGTGTGATGGGACAATTTCAACTGAAGTGGGATCACGTTTTGTGATTTGATAGGCATCGACCAAATAATAGGAGTTTGAATCCACCGATGAACTGCGAAATAACGCGCTCCTACGCCGCCAACATGCGTTGCATTTAATCCCAAGCATGGTTCGTATTTAGTGATGGATTGTGCAAGGTGCATTTACACCCTTGAATTTAAGAACTGATGCGACATGGTAAGTATGCTCTCCGTTTAAATTACAAATACATATATTTTATTTCCCGAAGCAGTCGAAGAAGCGAGAGAACACATCGAAGAGCTCACAACAGATCTTTACCTCTAAACAAGGTTAATCTTGTGTAATAAAGAGGTATGCATTGTCTTCATTATTTCTATATTCACCAAATTGCATCCATAATACTTCTAGAGGTTGGTATCTGACTCTGTCTGTTTGCATAAAATTCCTCCAAGAAAGCTGACAACCAAGTGATCACCAAGAATGCCCAAACTAAAGGAACTAGAGGTCAGGGAAGGATATACACCAAGTGCAGCAAGGGAGTTGGATTTTGCCTCAAAGACAAAATTAGTTATCCGCATGTCCACCAAGAAGCAGTTTATCCAGCCTCCAACGTTCAATGACACGAAATCGACCACAGGGTCTAAAGTGGTGCTCCCACATTGGGGCAACCTATTCAACAAAATTAGTCAGGAGGACTACCCTGAGTTCATGCCTCATAGAAATCCAGATGTCTGAATATTGGATGATGAGGTGTTTCCAAACATTCGGAGGTCAAATCTACATAGGTTGGCTAGCCGAACCCCAGTTTTGACCTGCATCGATACCGTGGGATGGATAATTGACCATGTCGACACGGTAAAGTGCACCATCAACGATGAACAAGGCGAGTGCGCTGAAGTTTTCCTTCTGAGGGAGGTGTAGAAGTACTATAAACTTAGAGACCCCGGGAAAGGCTAAACACATACTTCGTGGTAAAGTTCTACGAGATTCATGATACCAACCGATTGTTAGCCTCTTGCTGGAAAGAAGACAAGAAATTCACAAATAGGAGCACTTGATCCGTCAAGATTTTTCGAAATGACTTATGGTTGAGTTTTTATTTGCATGCATTAAATGACCATTGGGAAACTTAATGAAAGAGCGAGAAAAGAAAATGCATTATACAGCCATTAACATATTTTCAGATCTGAAATGCAATGAAAAATAGCAAACCATAATACACAAGTTTGATAACGGAGTTCGGCACAACTTTGCCTACGTCTCCGGGCCTTTTCTCTGTGAGGGAGGCTTCTTTATTTCTTTTTGAAAGCTTATTAGTATATATTTTACTATGCCTATTGGCTTCTAGATTGATCTGGTCATGTTCGCCATGATCTCTAGAATCTTTCACAACTTATGGCACCTGAAACGGATGTCCCGAGCTCTCAGAAATCGTCCGACAACATCTCTACCTCAACAGCTTCCTTGCCTCAAACTGGCTTAGACCTGGCTTTGCCTCAACATCCCTGCTCTCCAAAACCGTCCAAAAGCTCTCCAAATCTTCAATCTGACCAAATGGCCTCAACATGGCCTTGGTTAAATAGTGGGAAAGTTGGTTGTCCATCTCCAACTTCCTCCACGAATTTAGGCTCTAAAAATGCCCAATAACCCTTAAAAATGGATTAATTACATTAAAAAATCCAAAAGTTGGTTGAAAAACCACTTTAAACCATATAATATAGTTATTAAATGGGCTTAGCCCCTTAACCTGGGTGCGCCCCCTTCTATATGGTCACATGGCACATTTAAAGAACCACAGGCTATACGTTTAAAGCCCCCCGCGAAAATAACGTTTCAAACCATTTTAAAAATAATACAACACATAAGGCAGGGTATAGTGGTTGGGCGGAATTTCATAAGGCGTAGCTGGAGGAGGAGGTCCGGGGTTCGAATCCCCCGGGCCCCAAAAACTTTTTACATAGCCCTTATTGGCTAAACCCAGGTGCCACGTGGCAGCCTGTGATTGGGCCACGTGGCACCTTTTCAACCAATCGCTGAATGCCACGTGTCGATCTCTGATTCATCCACATCCACCACCACGTCAACTATCGTACGCCCAGTCAGCACTGCCACATCATCTGTTGACATCATCCGTGCCACGTGTCACCCTTCTAGTGGTGACACGTGTCACTCCAGGATTGGTCCAAGTGCATGCCAAAAATGCCAAATCAGCCTGCCACGTGTCACTGCCTGAGGCTGCCACGTGTCATCCTCCGATGCTGCCATGTGTCGCATTCTGGTTCTGCCACGTCAGTTGTACGGACCTACCACGTCAGATGTACGGACTGACACGTGTCCTTCCCAGTCAGCATTTTTTTTGCCTGTTTGACTTTTTGGTCAGAACGCGATAACTTTCGCATACGGACTCCGTTTGACAAAACAATTATACCACCGGAATTAGGAAAACGAGACGGACGCAATGGTGTTAGTTTCGTCGAATTCTGAACACTTTCATTTTTGAGCATTTTTCATGCCCTGAGAGCCTTCTGAATCCGATTTCGGATCAGAACTGATTGGTACAACACATTAAATCTTTGAGATCCATACCTGTATCTGATGGTGTTAATCTGTCGATTATATGGAGAGAAGGATTGTTCCAAATTTTTGGAGGCATGGATGCCCTTAGCATACATTGTGGAAATTTTGGGGAGCAACTTCAATTGGAGAGCCATTATCTCCAAGCAGCTTGGTATAAATCTTTCACAGGCTCATACATCAAAGGAAGGAGAGTTTATGTCTTTCTACATGGCATCCTACTTGCTAAATGTAATTTGCGCAAGGAACATTTTTGTAGGTATGAATTTGAGCTGGCACCTCTCCGAATTTCCTGTACATGTCTATTTCAACATATTGTGGGAAAATAGATAGAAGCGATCATATGCTTTAATATGTGAAGAGTTCCTAGCCAGGGTTTACTTCCTCATCTTTAGAAAATAGTTCCCTCGATTTTCAATGGCAACAAAGAAGATGATAGAAAAAGTTGGCCACTGGTACTTCGAAGAAACTAACACTTATATTAGAGTGTTCGGAGCTATTGATGCACCCCACCTTCTCCATGTTCATGTCCTAGATCACCTCATTTTGGGGGAGATCTACTACCAGACCATTTTTCAATGCTACAATGCCTCCCTGGTCAAACACAAGAAGTGAGCTTTCATTCCATATGGTTTCCACATAGGATTTTACATGGTCAGAGACACTACACATGCGAAACAGGAGGGGATAAATCAACTCAAGTACAAGTTTCATACAAGTCACTTTCGCAAGCACAATACCAAGGGATTAGTTCCCCAACACGCGACACATGTATCCTCCTATTGGTCGTATGCCCATGATAATTTTGAAGACGAAATCTTCACTGAAGGCACCCAAGATTGGGAGGAAGTATTGCAAAGAAGGGCCAACCCGAATATGACTAAGTTCAAAGCAATGTCCCTGGACGAGCAGGTCGAGACAATAGAGCAGACGGCTCATGATGTTCTCTGGGACAGAGACGAAAGAAAAACATTGGAAGCAGTAGAGGCACGAAGGAGGGGGATGTTGTTACTAGAAGAAGCCCAAAGATCAATACAAAGGGAAAAACAAGATCTACCACTTAACCCTTCAATCAGACCGCTAAGGATTACCCCGATCAACACCAGCGACCAGGAGGTAGAGCCAAATGGCTCAAGTACCACTCCACCAATGGAAATTTTCGATCTGGAAGAAACTTTCCAGGTGAGATCTCCGATACCAAATGCAGTTCAGCAAAGGCCAGTAGAAGTATCAAGCAAAACATGGCTGCCAACTATTCTTGTGGACCTAATCACTATATATGATGATGATGAAGGCTCAGAGGTTTCACACATATCTTCGATTGTAATCACCTAGGAGGAAAGTCTAGGTGAAGTATCTACTCTGGCTCCTGATGAAATTGTACCAGAAACTTGGAAGGGTGGCAAGGACGCCAAAATCACTACCAATGCTTAATTTTTCAGTTCACTAGAAACACAACCGACAGGAGGGACTCAACCGCATGGTGCTAGCTCCAGAGATGACATTGACATAGGTGAACAAGGAGGAACAATGAATCTACCAGAAATTGGCACCTCACTAACCAAACCTTCAATCGGTATTGAGCTTCCCCTTGCTCCCTCAACTAGAGTGAAAGCGTAGCTGATCATTGAGACCGGGTAGGATGACCAACCTATAGAGCATCCAAGAAAATCTCCTGCCAAGGAATTGAGCGTGCTCGGCCATGAAACAAAACAAGAACCAGCACAAGAAGATACCATGGAGCATCTCTACACACCAGGAACCCTGGGCAATACGTTTCCCTAGGGAGATCAACAGATTATGGAGCCTGTAGATGAAATCACCAACGTACAGGCCATTTCTTATGACAGGAAGAGAAAATCCATGATGAAAAGGATGATCAAGAAAAGAAAACTCACCTTGGATAGCACTATGCTCATAACCATGGAAGAAACACTATTTGACACAGCATGCTAAGATGATCGAGCTCATTGGAGCTGGAATGGACATAACATATGCCACACTTGACAGATCAAAGAAAGACGAAGAGGAGGCAGTTGGCATGAGAAAAGAATTGGATCATCTTCATCACCGGGCTGAGTACTCCCAAAACTCGACACAGGCAGTGGTACTCTTAAACAAAAAGTTCCGAGAAATGTATGGGAAATTCAGAAGAGAAAGAGACCTCTTCACTGCCCGAATATGTGATCTTCAAGAAGATACTTTAATGGGGATGGTGACCTACAAATATATGCAGCAGTGGTTTGAAAAGGCACATCATGCCTTAGAATGAATCGATTACATCAGTGAAGTACAGAACGATCGTGATTCATAGGAGCATGCTATCCGAGTATTGATGGAGAGTAGGATCACTCGAATATGTAAAGCATGCGAACAATGGGTGTCCATAGTCCAAGAGTGTCAGCGAAAAATGAAAGAAAGGTGGATAGAATGGGAGAAAATCTAGGAGAAAATGGACCTGGAAATGAAGGGCATTAATTTGCCAGAGTTTGGTCCACCAGAAGATTTTTCCGACTTACAATATATTGTTAAACATCATGAAGAGCAAGACCTGGCATGGGAAACATATATTTTTCAGACTTCAAGGATGATCTCGGGTCTAGCGAAGAAGTTCATGGAAGCCCCGATCAAAGCTCTGGCAGTCTTACAACGCTTAAGTGTAAATTGATCAAGTACAAGGAATGGGTAGTGGAGATAAAGGAAGTCCTCTTTGCCTCAATGGATAAACATAGGTTCCCATATGCAAACACATGTGAAGACCTATTTTCCAGTGGTTAGAATATGATAGAAATAATCCATTGCAGTGAAAGGATCATATGATCTTAGGAGAACAAAGGGATAAATCTTCCACGTGTCATTTTTTTTCACTTAACACGACTTTTATTAGTGATTTTTAGCTTAGTTATTCTTTATAAATAGGAAGATCAATCTCGTGTTTATGGTTTGACGGTTTTGGAAAGACTCTATTTGAGAATTGTAAAAGAATTATTTATGCGCAACTTTTGACGAAGAAGTTTTGTCTAGAACCAGAGACATTTTTTTCATCTAAAGCATGAATGTAATTGGATTGAGGAGGGATTGTTTTTGTCTTTGAATTCGGTAAGTGTTGTTATATTGAGTAAGAGTTGTTGTATTTATTGTTAAGTTATATTTCAATACTATAACAGTTGGTTTGTTCTAAATGATGAAAAAGAAAATCATTGTGTTAATATGTGATTGATAGTAGAGCTAAGAGAACTAATTTTCTTACACTCATCTTTATTATGTATGTGTTTCCCTTTCTATAATTGTTATCTTAGTCAATGTTGAATGTTCGAAAGTTAAAATTATTATTTCTAAGCTTGGAATAGGTGTGATTATCATTGTCTGCATGCCGAGGTATAAAGGTTATCCTAAGCTCAATATTCTTCAGTATACAGAAATTTCCCTTTGCCAATGGTTTATACCATCATCTTTATCTTACCAGAATTATTTAAGTGTAGAAAAGAATAAAAAGAGAAACATTTATCCTGAAGGAGGAAGTCTCACAGAAAGACACACCTGTTAGTTACTAGTAAATCCCATCGATAAATCCACCAAATCACAAATCTAGAGAACCTTACCACTCATCAAACGCTTACGAGTCTAATTGGGCCTCTTAGGTGGGTTTGGTTCCTACTGTTGAGTTAAAGGATCTCACACCCCTCAATAGAATTGTCTCTAGAAGGAGGGTCTGATGAATGGGTGGCTAATGATATTTCTGATAATATATTTTGCATAGCCTATAGATTCAAACCAGCCCACATGCATGGCTAATCACTTTCAAGACAACCCACACACAGTGAGTACTCCTGATATGAGTAACTCACCTCAACACGAAGAGGAAGAACACCTATACGCTGAAATATCTTACGCTCTTCCCCACGAGGAGTTAAATAAGTTTAGAAGGATCAATAGAGCTTACGCCTTGCAAATCGGAGCACTACCTTTAGCTCCTTTACTCCCTCGCAGAAAACAAGTAAGCAGACCAATTGTTGACACCCTTGACCAAGTTTTTGTTCACACGGTAGAAGACCCGATAGGTTTTGACCTTATCGATATTGAACAACCCCTTAATCTTATACTCTAAACACTAGCTGGTAACTACTATGAGCCTGATGATTTTGAATATGACAAGGAAGGGTCTAACTCAGATCGTTGAGCTTCTGAATCAGAAGACATGGAGGATAATAACGACAACAATGAAGAAAGGGGAAATCGACCTCAAGATAATCAACCATTGTTGGCCATGTTATCCCTAGTTTAGGTATAACTAAGGAGATTATGTCTCTAGGCCCACAGGTCCTAGACACGGAGTACCGAGAGCTAGATTGACTTGAGTGTGGCCCTGGAGGGCCCATCTTTTTCTTTCTTCAGCGCCTCCACTTTGTCAACAACAACAACATCCATCACCTCGGCCTGGTCCTATAGCAGAAGTGGATCTTGCTCCATGAGCTAATGATTCCGGGTATCATGGTATGTGTCACTCTGATCCTCAAAACCTTTGAATATGTGCATTTGATTCTTTTTGTTTCTAACGGGTGCTTGGATCTTATACCTATCCACTTGACCATATCTGGGGGGAATGACAGGATGCCATAGCAAGCTTGTGCCTATAGGTTTTGAGTTGCCACTGGGGGGATTCATGAGAATCCATCGTCCGCTCCCACCATACTTACCAGTTTCCATCTTTCTCCCACTCATCCATCCCATTACACTGGTCCAGGCATCGGGTTGGTCAAATATTTAAGGGTTGTACCTTACCTTGTGGGAAGAAGGGGATAAAGGCCCAGAGGGAAAAAGTAGCTGGCAAAAGATAGAAGCCAAAGAATGAAACCTTGAGATGCTTTGCCTAGGGATCCCCGAGAAAGCATTAAAAATATTCTTAGCAAGAAACAAAGGAACCCATAAAAAATGATAAAAAAATACCTAGTTAGAGGATAGGGGGTCTCATCACGAGCCAACCTATTAGGTCCATGGTAGTGAATCTTGGTGGCATAGCCAAGAGAAAGGGGTTCTCATCACAAGCCAACCTTATCATTTCCATGAAATGCTTGTGGGTAACATTGCCACCACTAGCCACCACGCGAGGGCAGTGTCCCCTAGCCAGCTTCTTAAAGAAAAAGCAATAAGAAAAAGATAAAAGACATGAATGGGCTTGGAAACATTTGCATCCATGACAGGTGCAACTCACCCTCTACAAAGGCACCCATAGGTAAGCCATGTATTTCCCTGCTATCACTGCACCCCTTTCCCAGACATCCCTTATGCACTTCACCCACTCACATGGCTTAGATCTGATCTCTCCCGGAAACACCCCACATCCAATGAGCACTAGCCAAATAGGATGCCCTGTCACTTCCTCCAAATTTGGCTTGTAGATTAGTATAATGTCTTTGAGCACTTGTCCGTGTAAAAGGGGTTTTATGCACATGTTTAATAAACTTGATGATTAGATGTGATTGACATTTATATGATCCCTGTGACTTATGAGCCCATGGAGGGTGTATATGTTTATATGCAGGACCATACCCGATGGATAGGTACCCTTATGGATAGGTACACATGGGGAGATGATTAGTTCAGACCTCCATGGGGCTGAAAGCCCATCAGATGGATGTTGAGACCCCAGCAGGGGGGAGAGACAGATTAGAGGGTTTGCATTGGAGAAGAGGTGGACGTTCCACCAGACGCAGCGTAGCAGACCTGTACCCAGGGGGGTTTGTGCCCTTTCCACTAGGACGTTGGCCTTGGAAGTCTCACGACGTCACCCAGGACATATTATGACATCATCCAACGCTATGGAGGTTTTGGGAGGCAGTTATGTGCAAGTGGCACGTGTGGCAGTTTCCGAAGGCCCAAGGAGGCCTAACGTTTTGCTCCAGGTGGCCAACATTTCCCTAAAGGGGCCTAATGTCACCCTAAAAGGGCATGACGCCACCTTTTATGCTTGATTAGGGTTTTAACTATGACATTTAATGTAAAACAATATTTTGATGCATTTTTGGCCATGTCAACCTTTTGTGACCTAAAAATAAAATTAAGGTCATTGCTACTGTATAAATAGAGGGTTGCAACTCTCTTTTCTCATCATCTTTCACTCACCACTTGGTGAGGTCTGAAATTTGCGGCCCTCATTAGGGTTTTGGTTGAAATTGTGGTGCACTTGTTGAAGGAGGCTTCTTTTTGGTGATCTTTGGCATTTTTCTTGGTGGATGGTTTATAACTAGGCTTTGGCTTGATGAATACTTGGTAAATGTGAGTAATTTTCTGCAATCCTTCTCTTACTTGAATGGTTATAGTCTTTTACTTACATTTTGTTAATGAAATTGTTGGAATAAACCCTAGGAAATAAGCACATGTTGGTGTTCTTGTTTTAATTGCCATTTACCTACTAGATTATGCCAATGATTCGTTTTACTTGTTGAAGACATTGCTAGGGCCTTGTTGTTGCAACACCCTACCATTTGCTCTTCACCCTAGCCGATTTTACTTTGTTATTGAGCTAAAGAAGGACGAAAACGTACTAAGGCCTAGGGTTACCTACACCTTAGTAAGTCATTTTCCCCTAGGGTTTGATGGTTGAAGCCTTGGCTTACCAACACTTCATCCATCAAATTCCTCTTGTCTTTGGCCTTGCTATCATCATCTTGTTCCTTCAATTCTTGCCGCTATCTTTTGAATCTATTTTCCCTACGAATGCACTGATCTAAGACTTCTTGCTTGAGTGCTTTGATCACAACCTTCAAACATCCAATATCTTTGAACAACTACTAACACACTCTAACCCTAGCTTAGATTGACTTGCTAACCCTATTGATGCTATTATCTATTTGATTTATAGTCATACTTTGCATCAATTAATGTTTCTTCAAGCAATTGAAAGATCAGCTAATGCATATCAGTCCTTGCTTATAATGAATGTTAGTATTGTGACATTGATGATAAATCATTCTTGTTCATTTTTAAGCTTCTTTAAAGCATTTATTGTGAAGTAATGTATTGTGACTATTGCTACTATACATCTTTCATTGCTTCATCAATATATTAGTCAATTTCTTTATTTGAGAAAGTCTCTGATTATATGAAGTACTAACCAGCAAGTGACCTTGCAAATATAGTTTCATGTTGCTTTGTTCCGGGCAGGTACATTTCTGGTTCTTATTATCTTTTATTGGTTGTTTAGCAGGACTTTCTGATCGGTGGTGACTTGTGAGAGGGAAACTCTTATCTTGGCCTTTTACCCTTTGCCTTCTCAAAACCCCAGGTCACCGGGGACGCCTCCCCTGGGCCTACCACCCTAAATAGAAAGAGATATCCTATTGAGGTTACAGTTATAGGATAGTCTCTCGTTACATCAATTTGTCTTCGTTTACCTTTCCTTTACATCCAAGTACAAACTGCGCGATAACAGGCCAAAGATGCTCTAGAAATCCTAGGATGGGTGCATAACCTACCCCAACATCCAGAAAAATTACTCCCGAACTTTCACCCCGAAACCTTTGGATTGCCCGAGGACCATATCAAGAAGTTCATATTAGCTATAAGATTGATGAGCGTACAACATGAAGATGTATTGTGTAGGATTTTTCCCTATACCTTTGAGAATTTAGCCTCGACTTGGTATTTTAACCTGCCAGTTGGATCCATAACTAGATGGACGAAGTTTCAAAAGGATTTCTTGGACAAATTTATGGAAGAAGCCACCACATGAGCTTTAATGGATGAAATTTTTGCCACCACTATGAGTCCAAAGAGAAGGTTAAATATTTCAGACAAAGGTTTACCACTATCCTAAAAAAATTTCAACCCGAAGCTAAACCTACTCAAGAGTTGCAAATTGAAGTATACGCTAACGCTCTCCCAACTTCTATATCCATGTTCATAAAAAGGGTTTCCAAACATAACCTAGCCGAAAACTTGGAGGAAGCTAAAATGATTGAATTCCAAACGAAAGGATGCAAAGAAGGTTATATCTCACTGATAAAAAAAAAAACCAACCTCTACCTAAGAGAGGACTTTTGTTAACCAGACCCCCGGTAAAACAAACAGAACCAGGTCCTGATAAAGAAGGAGGAGATCTAGAAAACCTGTAGCGGATGATAAAAAAACTCTCCAACGAGATCGTAGATATGAAAAGGAGTGTCGAGGAGGGAAACCAAAATCAAAGACCTTATAAACCCTTCTTTAAAAGAAATCCACCTTTCAAAGCAATAGAACCTCCCCCAGCTAACCTAAACATTGACTTAGGGACTGTAGCATCTGACTCTTTTTGCACGTATCACCAAGAGAATCATTCAAAAAGGGACTGCCCTCAATGGGTGCATGCTATGAATTTAATGGCAAATTGATTTCTAGATGAATGCTCCCTAACCGAACAACCTAGTGGCTCGGCAATAAACACCATCGATTAGGAAAGTCAAGAGCCATCGAAAGAGACATCCATGTTGTTATGGGATTCCAATCACCTGATGCCTTTCCATGACACCGCTGAAGTGCAAGAACTTTCCGATGAAGTCCTAGATGTACAGACATGAGGTAGAAGTCAACTAGTCCAAACTAATCCCACCACAACTCAGTTACATAGAGGGAATCAAGCGACTAATCGCCCAAAACCCTTATTTTCTTCTCAAAAGTGTTGAAATAATGTAACTATGATGAGCTTTCTTATTATTATTTTATTCATTGGATTAAATCCCCATTGTGGATTAATCATGTCATTATTATTATTATTGTTATTGGATTAATCCCCATTGTGGATTAATCATGTCAGTAATTGTATAAGGACCAAATCCCCTTTTGCGGAT
>ML810196.1:90764-100819 GCA_009831015.1 Picea engelmannii
GACTAACACCTCCTCTAGGAGAAACCTCATGTGTTAGTTCCAGATTGCCATGGAAGAATGCTTGGTCACAACACTATGAGAGTGTTGACCTCATTTTGTATTGTATTCCTTACCTTTAATCTTTGATAAACTATAAGTGATAGATCTAAAGGAGCTACTGTGATGATTGTTCGTGCTATTGCTTTATATTATCAGAAGGATATTATTCTTGCTTGTTGTTTTGTTGACGTTGCTCCAGGTCACATGAGGAAGCTATAACGAAGATTGCAGAAGGCAACGTGCTAAAGGAGAGATCATAAATGAAGCAATCATTAGTGGAAAAGAAGAAGGTGGGTCACTCAGAAGCTTCCATGATCCATGCTATTGAAGAATCCATGTGAACTCTAGAATATTAGCTCACATCAACTATGAGGCGCTACCATACATATGCAAAGTTATCACAAGTTTACCAGAACTCAAGGTTGATCAAGAAGGCATATGCAATGGATGTGCGCAAGGGAAGAATATCAAGAACCCTTTTCCAAAGAGGAGCAGCAAAGCAGAAGGAGTACTGGAACTCATTCATTCAGACATGTGTGGCCCAATGCCATCATCCTCCATTAATGGGTATGTATACTATGTATCTTTCATTAATGATTATTCTCGTAAAAGACCTGGATACATTTGAAGTATTCAACAAGATCAAGGAATTCAAAGCCTTGATAAGAGAACCCTTATGTAAGGAAGATTAAGATACTCAGGTCAGATAATGGAGGAAAATATACCTCAAAAGAATTTGTGAATATCTGCAAAGATCTTGGGATCAAGATCTCCAACAAAACGGTGTAGCTGAACGGAAGAACAGAACAATGTTGGAAGCTGTGAAGATCAAGATCTTCCTATGTGCTTATGGGGAGAAGCAGCAATGAAAGTTGTTTTTGTGTAGAACTGATTATCCCATAGCACACTTGGGCTTAAGACACCGGAAGAGATGTTCACCGAAAAGAAGCTAGAGGTCACCATCACATTGAGATCAGCAGGGATGTGACCATTGATGAAGAAGCAACACTTAAGAAATCAAGAAGATGCTAGCTTGAAGAAGTATATGAAGAGGAACCTGTAAATCCCAGGATTGCAGAATCAATGAGGGAGGTTCCCAGAGCTGCAGAACCAGTGAGGGAAATCGTAACTTCCCCTAATGAGGAACTTCTAGAAGACCATGATATAGTAGAAGTTCAAGAACCTCCTCAAATGACCTTCTCCCATAAAAGAAAGCCAGCTTGGGCAAGAGAGCTTATTCAAGATAGAGAGAAGTATGTTTTTCCAGAAGGAACCTCGAGACAGGTGAAAAGACCAAAGCCATTCTCCAGTTATACGACTTTGATATGTGATCTCCCATATGAAGAGCCTACTTGCTCTGAAGAAGGCATTCAGAGAAAAAAATGGGCAGATGCCATGACAGAGGAATACCAATCCATAATGAAGAACGAAGTATGGAAAATAGTTCCCAGATCAAAGAATAAAGATGGGGTATCCTACATATGGCTCTTTCAAAATAAAACATGTTGTTGATGGAAGTATTGAGAAGTATAAAGGAAGATTTGTCGCTCATGGATTTTTCCCAGAAGGAAGGCATTGACTATGAAGAGACATTCGCTCTTGTGGCCAGATACACTTCGATCAGGACCATTATAGCTCTTGCAGCTAAGATGAAGTGGAAGTTGTACCAGATGGATGTGAAGACAACTTTCTTGAATGGTGTTATCGAAGAGGAAGTGTATATAGAACAACTCCAAGGATTTGAGGTTGAAGACAGGAAGTCTCATGTCTATCGATTGAAGAAAGCCTTATACAGATTGAAGCAAGCTCCCAGAGCTTGGTATGGCCATATAGATAGTTTCTTGACGAGCTTGGGCTTTACCAAGAGTAAAGTAGACTCAAATCTCTACTTCAAAATTATGGATAATGAACCAGTAATATTACTACTGTATGTGGATGACTCATTCTTAATTGGAGAAGAAAATCTCATCACTGAATGTAAACAGAGACTTGCCGCAGAATTTGAAATGAAATACCTTGGTCTAATGCATTACTTCTTAGGCCTTGAGGTATGGCAGATTCCAGAAAGGATCTTCCTTAATCAAGGGAATTAAACGGTCGAAATCTTAAAGAGATTCGACATGCTAGAATGCAAGTCCATGAATACTCCCATGGAAGCAAAGTTGAAGCTGCTGGTCGATACTTCGTCAGATTTGATAGATGCCACTCTGTACAGACAAATTATTGGATCGCTGATGTACCTGACGAACATTAAACCAGACATCTATTTTGCACTGAACACCTTGAGTCAGTTTCTGGTAGAGCCCAGACGTGTTCACCTAGTGGCTGCAAAACATGTGATGAGGTACCTTAAAGGTACAGTGGATTATGGTCTCAACTATGATGGAGATCATGACTTCTCATTGAGTGGATATACTGATGCAGATTGGGCAGGAAGCGTTGCTGACAGAAAAAGCACTTCCGGATGCTGTTTCAGTTTGGGATCAACTATGATCTCGTGGCAGAGTAGGAAGCAATCCAGTATTGCTTTCAGCACAGCGGAAGCAGAGTACATTGTCGCATGTTCTGCTAGCTGTGAAGTTATATGGCTTCGAAAGTTGCTGACAGGCCTATTTGATTTGGAGATGAGAGCAACCGTGATTCTATGTGACAATCAAAGCTGCATTAAAATGACAGAGAATCATGTGTTCCATGACAGGTCGAAGCACATAGAGATCCATTATCATTTCATCTGCGACATGGTACAGAGAGGAGCCTTGAAGCTCCAGTACATTAGCACGGATGAACAGGTTGTTGATGTGTTGACTAAGCCTCTATCTCATGTAAAGTTTGAAAACTTTTGATATAATCTTGGTATAGTCCGAAAGGACCCTCCCTGAAAGGGGGAGTATATGTATTCCTCGCTTCTGACCTGGTTGTTAGATGTAAAGCAAGATGAGTCATGCTTCTGACCTCGCTGTTAGACATAAAGCATGACGTTGTGTGATCCTTGCTTCTGACCTCGTTGTTAGACGTAAAGCAAGATGAGTCATGCTTCTAACCTCGCTGTTAGATGTAAAGCATGACGCTATGTGATCCTTGCTTCTGACCTCGCTATTAGATGTAAAGCAAGATGAGTCATGCTTCTGACCTCGCTGTTAGACGTAAAGCATGACGTCGTGTGATCCTTGCTTTTGACCTCGTTGTTAGACATAAAGCAAGATGAGTCATGCTTCTGACCTCGTTGTTAGATGTAAAGCATGATGTTGTGTGATCCTTGCTTCTGACCTCGCTGTTAGATGTAAAGCAAGATGAGTCATGCTTATGACCTCGTTGTTAGACGTAAAGCATGACGTCGTGTGATCCTTGCTTCTGACCTCGTTGTTAGACATAAAGCAAGATGAGTCATGCTTTTGACCTTGCTGTTAGACATAAAGCATGACGCTGTGTGATCCTTGCTTCTGACCTCGTTGTTAGACGTAAAGCAAGATGAGTCATGCTTCTGACCTAGTTGTTAGACGTAAAGCATGACATTGTGATTCCTCGCTTCTGACCTAGTTGTTAGATGTAAAGCGAGATGATGATATTACTTGCTTCTGACCTAGTTGTTAGACGTAAAGCAAGATGTGACTGACACTGAGCTACCATCTTATTAGCTGTGACATTGAGCCAGTGTAGTACTGTGATGTGCCAGCCTAGTGCTGTGATGAGGTGTCATTTTTATTGATACATATTTGATGTAGATGATGATATAATTCTTTCGAGAATGATGATGTTGCCGATAAAGAAAAACTTTCGATGACTCATAAATATACTAGCCAATGTTTCAAGATGATATTGACGATACTGTCCTCCAGATGCCACTGATGATGCATACCTCTCTCGCCTGATGCTGATGAAGAATACCCTTCTTGTTAAGGGGGAGTGTTGAAATAATGTAACTGCGAAGAGCATTCTTATTATTATTTTATTCATTGGATTAAATCCCCATTGCGGATTAATCATGTCATTATTATTATTATTGTTATTGGATTAATCCCCATTGTGGATTAATCATGTTAGTAATTGTATAAGGACCAAATCCCCTTTTGCGGATTGGTCATCGGACAATTATAAAGGGCAGAACAAGAAGTCGTCCCCAACAGTTACTATTGAAGACCCAGAAATATAATAAAGGTGGGTTTACCCACCCAGATTGAGAAGTCGGCCCTGCCAGTGAAGAGACACTTCAGACTTGCCAGAACTTGTATAAATACAGGAGGCTAGCACCTCATTTGAATACAACTCACTTTCTCATTCTCTTATGAGGCAAGCTGCAATTACCAGTTGGAGAGAGGGAGAAGAGTGGCGCATATCTTGGGGAGGACTATCTGTATTGGTTTTGAGTTATCTCTTGAACATTGTATAAGCTATTTATGATAAGGAAGTTTTTGTTGGGTTTTCTTCCCCTAGAGGGTTCCCCAGGATAAATGTTGTGTCTCTTGTGAATGTGTATTTCTCAGTGATCCTGTGCTTATGATGCTCTTATCTATTGAAATGAAAAGAACTATAATAATGGCATAAACATTAACAAAAAGAATCCCACAAACATACACACACAGGGAGTTCCTAAGCTGGACTATAATGTGGTAGAAGAGTTGAAGAAGATGAAGGCTAATGTGGTTTTCATGGAGATGTGTAGGATCCCTCAACAAAAGGATTTTGTGCTACAGGTCTTAAAATCAATAGAAGCCCCTATGACAAGCACTGACCTAGGAGAGGTCCCATCCCCCACATGTTTAAAAAATAAGCCAAGGGTGAATGCTTGCTCTTTAGACAAAAAAGGAAAAACTTTTGTTCCTCCTTTCCTCTTAACATTTGAAGTTTTCAACAGAAATGTACATAATTGCCTAGTCGATTCAGGGGCATCTTCAAATGTCATGCCATTGACAATTTGCAAGAAATTGAATGCAACCCCACTAAAAAGTGATAAACACGTTATATAACTAGATAGGACTTAGGTTAAGGTCATTCGGGAACTAAAAGTTGTCATGATGAGAATTTCTATGCTCCCCAAATTTTTCTAAGTAATTGACATAATTGTTGTAGACATCCCATAGGCTTATGGAATTCTACTTAGTCGAGACTGGTCTGAGAAATTAAATGGATACTTTATCACTGACTGGGCTCACTTCTAGTTTCCATTAAAAGGACATACGAACATGATTAGGATTGATAGGGAAATATATCTCAAACATACTTTCACTGATTTAGAGACTCTAAACGAACCCTTGTCGACAGATTTCACTGTGTTAGGAAACTACTCTTGCGAATCGGATTTCGGAAATTTTTCCCCTCTCTTGTCTGACGTACCTCTCACTCAAAACTCTGAAATGACCTTTCAAGTGAGCCTACTGGCAGCCATAGAAGAAAACATCTTCTATCAGAATTTTCCATCGGGAGTAGAAAACAAGGAAGATGAAAGTGAGAAAATAGTTAGGCATGAAGAAGTTACTTATTTTTCCTCACAGATTTGGACGCTCTACTTTGATGGTTCTAAATCACAAGAGGGGTCGGGAGCAGGGTGTACCCTAATTGATCCAAAAGGGAAACAAAACTTATTATCCTGCAGATTAGAATTCTAATGCACCAACAACACTGTTGAATATGAAGCTTTAGTCCAGGGACTAAAGAAATCCATAGACTTAGACATCAAGGAATTGAAAGTTTTTGGAGACTCATAAATCATCGTTAGACAAGTAAAGAATACCATTCATTGCAATTCACCCCACTTGAGGAACTACCAACAAGAAGTACATAGTATAATAGACAATTTTGAGGCCTTCAACATTACCGTCGTTCCCATGACAAAAAATACTCTTGTTGATTCTTTGGCCACCGCAGCCGCAAGATTATCTTTTTTAGAAGACTGTGAAGCCTCAAGGTTTGTAGTGGAACTACTCTACAGACCGTCGGTGCCTAACAAAATTTCTAAATTGAAATTCTTTGAAGGGGATGAACAGATTGTAGATTTCCTGACTAACCAGGATAATTTTAAGGATTTGGTTGTTGATGAATGAAATATTCCAAGAACTAATCACAGGGTGGAATCTCCCCAAATAGAAAAGGGGCATAGATCACCCCAACAACAAATCAAAGTTTCACACGATATCAAAAGGAGTGGCCAATCTAGAGAACCTTTTGGACCTAAGAGAAAGATTTAAAGGGCCGAAAAATGCAAAAACAGGGAGCTCATACAAAACTATAAAACTAGGCACCCCTGAGAACCCCCAAAATGTCAACCTAGGTAAGGCAGTATCCAAAGAAGACATGAAGGCTTATCTTAAACTATTTAAAGAATATCAAGATGTCTTTTCTTGGTCCTACCAAGAATTGAAAACGTATGATACTCACATTATCCAACATACGATCCCATTAAAATCTAGAATAAAACCCTTCCAACAGAAGCTTAGAAAGTACCACCCTTCTCTGGAACCCCTAATGTATCAAGAGTTGAAAAAGTTATTAGATGCTAAGATTATCTTTTAGGTAAGACATTCTGCATGGGTGGCCAATCTAGTGCCTGTTAGAAAAAAGTCTAGGGAAATCCGTTTGTGTGTGGATTGTAGAAACCTTAACAGAGCATTAGAAAAAGATAAGTACCCAGTACCTACCATGGAACATCTCTTGCAGACAATATCTGGCTCTGAAATTTTTTTGCTCCTAGATGGTTTTTCAGGATATAACCAGGTCCTCGTTTCAGAACATGATCGATTAAAAACTACCTTTCGAACCAAGTGGGGTACCTTTGCTTATAAACACATGCCTTTTGGGTTGATCAACGCAGGGGCAGTTTTTCAGAGGGAAATGGATGTAGCTTTTCAAGGATTGATTAACAAATGTGTGATAGTCTATTTAGATGATGTAACAATATACTCAAAAAATAAGGAAGACCACATTCATCATTTGACTCAGATATTTGAAAGGTGTAGGAAGTATGTAATATCTTTGAACCCTAAGAAGACCATCTTTGGTGTAGAGGAAGGAAAATTATTAGTTCATATCATATCTAGGGAAGGAATCAACATCGACCCTGAGCGGATCAAAGCGATAGCTCAACTTCCTTTGCCTCACAATAAAAAGGCCATTCAATCTTTTTTCGAGGAAATCAACTTTGTGAGAAAATTTACTCCTGACTTCACTAAAACTATTAAACCTTTACAAAAAATGATTCACAAAGATGCAGAGTTTAAATGGGATGAAGAAAGGAGAGGGGCTTTCAATAACATCAAAACTACCATCTCCTAAGCACCAGTGTTGAGAAGCCCTGACTTTAGCAAAGATTTTTTCCTTTATACCTTTGCTTCTGACCAATCCTAGGCTGCAGTGCTTACCCAAAAGGATGATGAGAACAATGAAGCACTGGTGTCCTTTATGAGCACCAACCTCTAGGGATATGAACTAAACTACCCTACTACAGACAAACAGGCTTACGCAATATATAAAGCAGTTAAGCATTTTAGATCCTATATTCTGAAGAATCACACTAAGGTCATAGTACCACATCCAACGGTCTAATCTCTATTCACTCAACAAGAGATGGGAGAAAGGAGGGGAAATTGGATGGTAGTCGTTCGAGAATTTGATCTAGACATAAAACCTGCCAAAATAGTCAAAGGATAAGGGTTGTGTAAACTGGTTGTTGAGGCCCAAGATCTGATCAACACGAAAACCCTCGTTGGGAAAATGAACTGTCATTATGGTGCAGAGAAGCCTTATACATATCTCCCAGGCAATAATCATGGTATGGAAACTTGTTTTATCTCCTACGTCATGGAACTTGTTCATAAGACCTAAACCCTTGATAAAGGAGAGGCCCCAGATTAAAATCCGCTCAATATTGCCTCATAAATTTTGTTCTTTTCTGCGTAAACTATGATGGAGTACTCCTTAGATGTCTTGAACATAATGATGCAAAAAAGGTACTCAAAGAACTCCATGATGGCCTGACCAATGCACATTTTGCAGAAGAAACCATGCCTCACAAAATATTAAGGGTTGGTTATTATTGGCCCACTTTGTTCAGAGACACTCATGCATATGCCAGGAAATCTAAATCTTGTCAAATGAGCACCTGTAGGGAAAAGAGACCAGCCATTCCACTCCAGTCGGTGACCATATCCAGACCTTTTAAGCAATGGGGAATTGATGTCATCGGAGAAATTACTCCAAATTCTTCGAAACAACATAAGTATATCTTGACTGCAATAGATTATTTCACAAGGTGGACAGAAGCTACCCCTCTCATGCACATTAATGAAAATGTAGTGATCCATTTTTTAGAATAATGGCTAATAACAAGGTTTGGTATTGTTGGAGTTACTTCACACACACCTAGGATTTATTTTTCCTAAGGTTTTTCCTTGTTCATTAGTCATAATTAGTCATTATCTAGTCTCCTATATTTTAGGGGAGAATATTCCACCTGAAGAATATTCTCTTTCAGTTGACACTTCAGTTTGACTAGTTGAATTGAGTTTAGATGCTGCATTGGTTTTGTCACCATGCAACATTGGGATCATCACCAGCTAATGTGCACTTTCGTTGGGATCATCACCAGACTGGCGCATTACCCTTGATTTCCTGAGTTAACTCCTCACTACTCTTTGTTCAGTCAATTAACTGAAGACCGTTGATTAGTTAACTCAGCTAGGTGGCAGTTCACTCCCGTAACTGCCTGAGAGACTAGACTAGGTGGTAGTTTACTCCCGTAACTGTTGGTGTGTGTCTAGATCACTCTATACCACCACTATGGCTCATTAGTTACTCATGTATCCTATATCTATTGTAAATTATTCACTCTTTGAGTGTGGAATACAGTTAATGAGAATTCTTCCATTCTTTCTCTCTTGCTTCTTCTTTCTCAATTTCTCTCTGCAAATGTGTGTGGTATTTTCTAGCTAGATCTATTTTGTGAAAGTTCAACACATTTACATGGTATCAGAGCCGACGGACTACTAAGCCAAAGCTACACCAAATTATATTTGCAGGTACTGAAGATTGAAGAACGCAGAAAAAATGGAATCTATGTTTTACTCACAAACAATACTTCTCACGCCTCATAACTATTTGGAATGGAAGCCAAAAATTCCGCTTCATCTTAGATGTAGAGGCTTGTACCAAATAGCTATGACAATGGAAGTGGAGCCTGATTCCGCCGATGAGAAAAATGACTTTCTCAATAGACAAGATATGGCCATAGTATTTATCTGCTTGTCTATTTCTCCATAAATCTTCCACCAAGTATGTGATGTCACACAAGAATTAATTCCAAATGAATTATGGACCAGATTGGAGGTTCTATTTGGGAATAAATAATATTGTGAATATTGCATGCAGGGGATTGGAAAGATAGAGCCAGAAGAGAAGTTGTCAGAAGATCAAGCCTCTTATTCTGAAGAGTCTTCTACACAAGCATTTGCACAAATTTTTATCTCATTAATTGAAGATGATGTTTACTCCATTTCAGATTTGTTTTATAAATTTCATGTGGAAATATATGGCATGCATATCAGGGGTCACATGCAGACACTTTTCCATGCACAATGCATGCATCTCAGGAGACAAAAAGGGATTCGCGCACATCAGACTCAATTCTGATATTTTCTGATAATAATTTTCAAAAAAAAATTGGATATTTGAATTCCTCTCGGGAAAATATCCAATTTCAAAAAAACAATCGTCCGAAACGGAGTCCGGGAAGTGAAGTTATGATCGTTTTAAAATCAACAAAATTTCAGCATTTTTCCGAAAACGGCCGCACGGTTTTTAAAATTTGATCCAAACTTTATTTAGATATTTTTCATTACAAGAAGATAAAGTGGATATGTGTGGACATATCAATGGTGCATATACTTCATCAGATCCATGCAGACATCTACATATTCAACAAAATATTCAACAAGCACAAACTTACACAGTTGCGAGGTCTTCTTGGAGTGGAGGACACAGTTGCTTAGCAACTGCTTTTTGTTCCTTCTCATTTATTTATTTTGTTA
>ML810196.1:118861-170458 GCA_009831015.1 Picea engelmannii
CAGGAGGGAGATCGATTTCTGGGATGTCCTTCAGTTTCTTGACGAAGCTAGGAGCTTCTAATGTGGTCGACCGTTTGTTGCACGCCTCTACCAGACGTCTGAAGGAGGAGGCTGGGGATGGAGGGGGCGGGGGCTCCCCTCCCTGACCTGCCATGGCGGCTCTCAAACCCTAACGCACCAGGTCGCGCGATAAGCGATTCCCGTATTTTCTTCCTCTTTTGAACCCTTCATCCAACATCAAGTTACTTTATGACCTGTAAGTTGTACTATGGCTCACTAGTTACTCATGTATCCTATATCTATTGTAAATTATTCACTCTTTGAGTGTGGAATACGGTTAATGAGAATTATTCCATTCTTTCTCTCTTGCTTCTTCTTTCTCAATTTCTCTCTGCAAATGTGTGTGGTATTTTCTAGCTAGATCTATTCTGTGCAGGTTCAACACATTTACAGGTATGCCTTCCGTCCTCATTTTTGACAATGTTGCCTATTTTTCTTCCACATGCTTGATAGAATTCACCCCCGATAAAGGGATCATAATAAGATATTCTACAAACTATTATTTGCAGGGGAATGGGGTAGCAGAGTCAACTAACAAAAACCTGGTAAGAATTTTAAAAAAGAAAATCATTGAAAATCAGAGGAATTGGCATAATTTACTTGATAATGCCCTGTGGACCGATAGAGTAACACCTAAAGAAGCCATAGGCAAATCTCCGTACTTTCTAGTATATGGGCAAGAAGCCATTCTGGCAAACGGATTGCATCTTCCATCTTTACAACTTGCCCAGGCATCAAGAGGTCAACCCTCATTCATTTTACAACAAAGGATTGATACCCTTCCCATGCTAGGCGAAGAAAGGGAAAAATCTAAAGCTAATTTCACCGCTCATCAGCAGACAGTTAAAAGATGGTTTGACAAACAAAAGGCCAAAGAAAAAAAATTTGAAGTAGGGGATCTAGTCTTAAAATGGGATAAAGCAAACGAGTCCAAAGGAAAACACTCAATGTTCCAAAATCTATGGCTCGGACCATTTTAGGTGGCCGAGAAGATCGGAGTAGGCACATACCGATTGCAAAATCTGAGGGGTGAGTCTGACACCCTCCCGATAAACGGCCAAAACAATACTTCTCCTAAAAGAAAAATGTGTTTGTTGATGTTTTAGCATACATTTTGATCAAACTGAGTGTGTGGGTTTAAGGGAGACCGATTGAAAGTACCTTTTCTTTTCTTTCTTTTGCTTGTTATTTTCTTTAATTAAGTTGTGTTTTGTAAAGCAGTGGTTGATTTTAATAAATATAGCAGAGCAAACTTTGCTTCTGACCTGCACTGGCATGAAAAATAAGAGATATTGAACATACACAAATTTTCAAAGAAGATCTAGATCTTGTCTTTGAAAACGTACTACCTTGGTAAGTGATGGAATATTCTCCTGGTGGTCTGGTAAAGCTGAAAGGGAAAGATGGCTAGTTGGAAAGGATCACATGTACCTCTTGACAAAGACAGGGAAAGCTCCACTTTAACAGTTCGCTTTGCCAATAACAGATATCCTCCTCTTCGACTCACTCTTGGATTTTTTGCCTAAAGAAAATGATTTATATTAAAGAAAGTGCAAATTCTGAGAGGGTATGCAGATAACTCTGTCGGGGCTATGGACAATCGTTGGCAGCAGAGCAAGGTTTGTGATATCGGGGTGACTCCGCTAGGGCTATGGACACTCGCTAGCAGCAGAGCAACACCGTAGCAAGGGAATAATAACTAAAATAGGCCTCAAGCCATTGGACGCCTTACCCGGCTCTTGTCAAGGAAGGACGTGGATCACGATCAAGAGGAACGAAGGTTACAAAAAAGGTTAAACCTCATCGACGGATCTGGATTCACGGACTCAGAAAGTTGTGTACACATTGATAAGAACAATTCTATTGAAAAAATCAGCCAAGTGGTTTCTCTAGCAGTTTTGGACAAGCTAAGCCCGAAGGAAGGAGAAGAGATTTTGTTTTCACCTAGAGAATTGTCATTTGTTGAGCACTCAACACACCCTAAAAAAATTTGCAAAATTTCTTTCTTTTGGGTACCACTTTTCATTTTTTCTGAATCAAAGTCTGTGTCATGAATGGATGGATTTTTTCTTTTAGTTGATCATTGAGACCCATATTTTGTTTGGTTTAAAACTATTGACATATTCAATTTTTCTAAGTAACATTGTGTGAAAGGCCCGAAATATGCACGGTTTATAACTTTTCAAACGATCGTCGATCGACGGATTTTGGTTTATAAGACAATCTTTTAACATCGTCGATACGTTTTCGACATCGACAAAATTCAAGAGGTAAATCGCGAATGAGAATGATCGATATCGCCGATCACCGATCATCGATACATCTTTGGCATCGGCAGAATTCGAGAGACAAAACTGCGGAAACATTAACTTTAACACTTTGTCGATCGCCAATCGTTGATACATCATCGACATCGGTACCATATGGCATAGTAGTCAAGTACACATGTATACAAAAACTCACTGATGTCGAGGAAGCATTTCTCACGAAGAAGTGAGAATCAACCGCCACATCTCTCTGTTGCATAAATAATTTGTATGACTTAGTCTTTCCCCGCGTCATCTTTATGTTCCCCATGCCATAGCCGTACTTCCAAGTTAGCATTCCCATGTTAGCACTGTACAGAAGTTTGGGTCGACATCAAAGCCTTCACCTTAAGGTATCAATGAACAACGTCTAATAAAAGTGTCGACGTCGATTCACTCACTTACTATATGTGGACTGATAAGTCACCATAAGTCGGGGAATTTTATCAAACCTTCCACATTCTACATCGGTGATCCTGACCACTCTGCATTATGGTGCCATTTGGAAACCCTTCTATTGTTCCCCGACGTCAATCATTCTAGTTTTGAAAATGCGTGAAGGCTTGATAGTGTGATGGGACACTTTCAGTGGAAGTGGGATCGAGTTTTGTGATTTGATAGGCCAATTAATGTTTCACACAACCCACATTACTATCATGCACGCCGACCAAACAATAGGATTTTGAATCCGCCAATGAACTGCCAAATAAATTGCTCTTGCACCGCCAGCTTGCATTGCATTTAATCCCAAGCATGGTTCATATTTAGTGATGGATTGTGCAGGGTGAATTTACACCCTTGAATTTAAGAACTGATGCGACAAGGTAAGTATGCTCTCCATTTAAATTACAAATACATATTCAAACGCGCCATTCTGTGCACAAACATTTTGTTTCCCAAAGCAGTCGAAGGAGCGAGAGAACGCGTCGAAGAGCTTACGACCGATCTTTAACTCTAAACCAGGTTAATATTGTGCAAGAAAGAGGTATGCATTCTCTTCATTATAACTATATTCACCAAATTGCATCCATAATACTTCTAGAGGTTAGTATCTCACTCCGTCTATTTGCAGAAAATGCCTCCAAGAAAGTCGACAACCAGGCGCTCACCAAGGACGCCTGAACTAAAGGAACCAGAGGTTGGGCAAGGATCTATGCTGAGTGTAACAAGGGAGTTGTATTTCGCCTCAAAGACGAAATTAGTTATCCATGCATCCACCAAGAAGCAATTTATCCAGCCTCCAGCATTCAGTAACACAAAAGCGACCACAGGGTCTAAAGTGGTGCTCCCACAATGGGGCGACCTATACGACAAAATTAGTCAGGAGGACTACCCTGAGTTCACACCTCATAGCAATACATATGTCTGAATATTGGATGATGAGGTGTTTCCAAACATCCAGAGGTCAAATATGCATAGGGTGGCTAACCGAACCCTAGTTCTTCCCTGCATCGAGACTGTGGGATGGATAATTGACCATGCCGACATGATAAAGTGAACCATCAACAATGAACAAGGTGAGTGAGTTGGTGTATTCCTTCCGACAGAGGTGCAAAAGTACTACAAACTTAGAGAACCAGAGGAAAGGCTAAACACATACTTCATGGTCAAGTTCTACGAGATTCATGATACCAGTCGATTGCTAGCCTCCTGGTGGAAAGAAGACAAGAAATTGACAAATAGGAGCACTGGCTGGTACAACACAGTAAATCTCTGACAACCATACCTGTATCTAATGGCGTTAATCTGTCGATTATATGGAGAGAAGGATTGCTCCAAATCTTCAAAGACATGGATGCCCTTAGAATACACCATGGCAATTTTGGGGAGCAACTTAAATTAGGGATCCATTATCTCCAAGCAGCTCAATATAAATATTTCACAGGCTCAAACACCAAAGTAAGGAGAGGTTTCGACTTTCTACATGGAATCCTACTTGCTGGATGTAATTTACGCAAGGAACATTTTTGCAAGTATGAATTTGAGCTGGCACATCTCTGAATTGCCTGTACATGTCTATTTCAACATATTTTGGGAAAATAGATATAAGCGATCGTATGCTTTAATATGGGATGAGTTCCTAGCCAGATTTTACTTCCTCATCTTTAGAAAAGAGTGCCCTCGGCTTTCGGTGGCAACAAAGAAGATGATAACAAAAGTTGGCCACGGTATTTTGAAGAAATTAGCACTTATATTGGAGTGTTCGGAGCTACCGGTGCACCCCACCTTCTTCATGTTCATGTCTTGCATCGCATCATTTTGGGGGAGATATGCTACCAGACCATTTTGCAAGTCTACAATGCCTCTGTGGTCAAAGACAAGAAGAGGTGTTTCATTCCTTATGGTTTCCACATAGGACTTTACATGGTCAGAGACACTGTACATGCAAAAAAAGAGTGGCTAAATCAACTCGAGTACCGATTTCATACAGGTCGCTTTTGCAAGAACAATCCCAAGGGATTAGTTCCCCAGCACGCGGTGCAGGTACCCTCCTATTGGTAGTATTTCGATGATAATTTTGAAGAAGAAGTCTTCACTGAAGTCACCCAGGACTGGGAGGAAGTACTGCAAAGAAGGGCCAACCCAAATATGACTAAGTTCAAAGTGATGTCCCTGGATGAGCAGGTCGAGAAAATAGAGAAGACGACTCAAGAAGCTCTCAGGGTCAGAGACAAAAGTAGAACAATGGAAGTAGTATAGGCAGGAAGGAGGGGGATGTTGTTACTTGAAGAAGCCCAAAGAGCCATACAAAGGGCAAAACAAGATCCCCCACTTAACCCTTCGATCGTGCCACTGAGGATTACCCCGATCAACACCAACAACCACGAGGTAGAGCCAAATGGCTCAAGTACCGCTCCACCAACGCAAATTGTCGATCATGATGAAACTGTCCAGGTGAGATCTCTGATAACAACTACAGTTCAACAAAGGCCAACATGAGTATCAAGCGGAACATGGGTGCCAACCGTTCTTGTGGAACTAATCATTATATATGATGATGATGAAGGCTCAGAGGTTTCACACATACCCTCGGTTGTAATCATCCAGGAGGAAATCCCAGGCGAAGTATCTACTATGGCTCCCGATGAAATTGTACCAGAAACTCGGGAGGGTGGCCAAGACTCCAAAATCACTACTAATGTTGAATTGTTCAATTCACTGGAAACACAACTGACAAGAGGGACTCAACCGCATGGTCCCAACTCCAGAGATGACATGGACACAGGTGAACAAGGAGAAACAATGAAGCTACCAGAAATTGACACCTCACCACCCGAACCTTCAATCGGTACAGAGCTTCCTCCTACTCCCTCATCTGGAGTGAAAGCGTGGTTGGTCATTGAGACTAGGAAGGATGAGTAGCCTATAGAGCATCCAAGAAAATATTCTGCCAAGGAGCCGAGCATGCTCGTCCATGAAACAGAACAAGAACCAGCACAAGAAGATATCATGGAGCATCTCTACACACCAGGAAGCCTAGGCAATATGTTGTCCTGGGGAGATTAGCATATTTCAGATCCGGTAGATGAAATCGTCGATGTGCATGCCATTACTTATGACAGGAAGAGAAAAGTCATGATGAAAAGGACGGTCAAGAAAAAAAACTCACCTTGGATAACACTCTACTCATAATCACCGAAGAAACATTATTTGACACATAACATGCTAAGATGACCGAGCTCATTGGAGTTGGAATGGCCATAACAGATGCCACACTTGACAGAGAAAAGAAAGATGAAGATGAGGCAACTACCATGAGAAAAGAGTTGGACCATCTTCATCATCAGGCTAAGTACTACCAAAACTCGACACGGGCGGTGGTACTCTTAAAGAGCGAGTTTCGAGAAATGTATGGGAAATTCAGAAGAGAAAGAGACCTCTTCACCAACCGAATAGCTAATTTTCAAGAAGATACTTTAATGGGGATGGCGACCTGCAAAGATATGCATGGGTGGTTTGAAAAGGCACATTAGGCTTTAGAACGAATCAATTACATTAGTGAAATACATAAGGGTCGTGATTCAGAGGAGCATGGTATCTGAGTGTTGATGGACTGCAGCATCGCTCAAATCCATAAAGCAGCCAAACATTGGGTGTCCATAGTCCAAGAGCCTCAGCAAAAAATGCAAGAAAGGTGGACGAAATGCGAGAAAAGCTGGGAGAAAATCAACCTGGAAATGAAGGGCATTAATTTTACAGAGTTTGGTCCACTGGAAGATTTCATCGACTTACAAGATATTGTTAAACAACATGAAGAGCAAGACCTGGTATGGGAAACAAATATTTCACAGACTTCATGCATGATCTCAGGTCTAGCGAAGAAGTTCATGGAATCCTCGATCAAAGATTTGGCAATTTTACAGCGCTTAAGTGTCAAATTGATCAAGTACAAGGAACGAGCAGTGGAGATAAAGGAAGTCCTCTCTGCCCCAATGGATCAACATAGGTTCCCATATGCAAACACATGTGAAGACCTCTTCTTCCAGTGGTCGGAATATGATAGAATAATCCACTGTAGTGAAAGGATCAGATGATCTTAGGAGAACAAATGGATAAATCTGCCATGTGTCATTTTTTTTCACTTAACACTACTTTTATTGGTGATTTTTAGCTTAGTGATTCTTTTATAAATAGGAAGATCAATCTCGTGTTTATGGGTCGGCGGTTTTGGAAAGACTCTTTTTGAGAATTGTAAATGAATTATTTTTGCACAACTTTTAATGAAGAATTTTTGTTTAGAACCAGAGACAATTTTTTCATCTAAAGCATGAATGCAATTGGACCGAGGAGGGATTGTTTCTGTCTTCAAATTTGATAAGTGTTTTTGTATTGAGTAAGAGTTGTTGTATTTATTGTTAAGTTATCTTTCAATACTATAACAGTTCTTTTGTTCTAAATGATGAAAAAAAAAATTGTTGTGTTAATATGTGATTAATAGTAGAGATAAGAGAACTAATTTTCTTACAGTCATCTTTATTACGTATGTGTTTTCCTTTCTATAATTGTTATCTTAGTCAATGTTGAATGTTCGCAAGTTAAAAGTATTATTTCTAAGCTTGGAATAGGTCTGATTATCATTGTCTGCACGCAAAGGTATAAAGGTTATCCTAAGCTCAATATTCTATAGTATACAATAATTTCCCTCTGCCAATGGTTTATACCATCATCTTTATCTTACCATAATTATTTAAGCGTAGAAAAGAATAAAAAGAGAAACATTTAACCTGAACGAGGAAGTCTCGTAGAAAGACACACTTGTCAGTCACTAGTAAAGCCCATCGATAAATTGATTAGATTGTGAATCTAGAGAACCTTACCACTCATCAAACACTTATGAGTCTAATTAGGCCTCTTAGGCAGGTTTGGTTCCTGTTTTTGAGTTAAAGGATCTCACACCACTCAACACAGTCTTCATGGGGTATAAACATGGCTGAAAGCAAAGGCCTATGAAACAAGAAGATAATTAGGCTCCACAACCAACAGGAGGAGGGAAAAAAAGTAGAGAGAGGTCACGCATAAATATTTGAGCAACATAAGAAACTAGGAAGTTTTCCTAACGAAAATAGGAAACTTTCCCAAGACATGAATGATCACCCTAGAACAAAGAAGACCCATCTGCAAACTAGAGCAAAAGAGGGTCTCGACTTATTACTTGTTGGAAAGAAATTGACACCTATAAGGGGAGGTTTCTGAGGGACTATGTAGCAAAGAAGGGACTACCTTGTGCAGAGGAAATCTAGCTAGGAAGTTGCCTGATAATCCCATGGAGACCCTAAGCTTAGTGGGAAGAGGGAAACTTATGTTATTGCCAGTGGAGTGAAGGATACTAACCTTACAGATCCATTCCTTGACCTGACAGTCAACTATGAGAGTCCCTTGGTGGTATCATGGACTGGAAAAGGGGTGGCATGTTGTAGAAAGGCAAAGTGCAGCATAGTCTATGGTTGAGTGGAAAGGCATGCCCCCTCAATTAGTTGGTTGGTTGAAGAATTCATCAAATAAATAAGTGTTTCCTAATATGTCTATTGAATGTTTGTAATGATTGTAAATTGTATTATGTTCATGTTAATGATCTGAATATATGATGAATGTTTGTTAGTTCATAAGTTTATGGAGTGATACAATCTCCCCTTAATTGGTAATGAAGTAATTGTTATTGCTATTTATGGGAGGCTAGTACAAAATAGCCCTATGGTTTCCCCTGTCGTTTGAAATGGAAAGTTTGTAGGATAGAAAATCTTCATTTGGGTGTATGGTTAGAAGGTTTCCTACTTGTTGAAGAAGTCGTTTAATAAGAATGAATGAGTTGAGTTAAAATCCTTGCAGGAAGGTGTTGGGAAGGACTGTGGGATTGCTAAGTCCATAAATGACCCTTAACCCTGTTGAAATCCTTGTCTAAACATGGAGGAAACATTGATCATTGATTCGGTAGGAAGAGCAGATCTCAACCATTCGTCGAAGATCCAGGATTCAAAGGCAGACTATCGGGAGGTGAAGCCTTAGAGAAACCCCGAATGAAAATTCATATTGAACTTCCAATGGGAAATATTCGAGATAAAGTGAGTCGTCAATCTATTGAAGGATGGGTCGATGAGATCTGGCCCATAGATACCCTTGAGCATTGAGCCTACAAGTCTATTGGAAGAGTTGAGTCGAGAAAGTATGGGAAGAAGCGTGGGGGGAGTTTCCAATGAGGAAATATCGATGCCAGAAGTTTGAGGATGAGGAAATTCATAGATCTATTGGTGTTGAATCCAACAGGACACGAGCCATTGGATATAGTAATGATCCATCCCAAAGAAGGAACTATGTTGAAGTGTTAGTACTAATTAAATGTCGAGCGGATATGAGATATGATATATCTCTAACCATTGGATGTGAGGGTCTGAGGACCGTTGGATCCAATCATAGTGTTTCTCGTTTTGATGAACCATTAGGGAAGTCTTGTGACCACATAGAGTGAGGCACTTCCAAGCGGATAAGAACCATTGATTTGTGGTTAAGGTATCCCAATAAGATCACAGTTGTAGATTTACATGTAGGCTCCACCAGCCAAGTGTGAAGTGGAGAATGGGAAAGATGTTAACCGATGCATAGTCTCATGGTGCTAAGTAAATCTGGATCGTCAATGTTCTAACCCGAAGACCCTTGGATCTGTCGGGAGTAGAGTCATCAGAGGAGACTGATCGTGTCTCTTATTTGACCAGTGTTGTCAGTTCGACACCACACCTTTGGTGATTGTGTATCCTCATGAAGTATCTAGCAGAGGAAGTATGTAATGCTTGGGCTAGTGTTTCTTACATGGGAAATTCGATTCGTCGATGTCCATATTATTGACTTGGTCAAAAGATTTATGGGCGTTAAAAGCTTTATGGGCTACCACACTCATTTGCAAGCTTGTACTCCTCCCAAGAGCAGTTAGGGTACTCTCAAGGGTTGGTCCAGTTATTTGTTGTACCTGGGTAGGTTTCTTATGTGAAGTTATGGGATCCCTTTTGTTTCATAACTCTTCTCGCCTCTTTTTCCTCCTATCTCGCTCCAATTTTTTAATATTCGTTGAAGGTTTATGGGTCTGTGTTCGACGTACAAACTTCTCACTAGATTCAGTTATATTCCTCCAAACTTCGGAAATTTTCGACTTGGGTGTGCTCGACTTGACTTATATCATCTCATGTATTGTCCAACCCCCCATCGTCAACTTGACTTACTTGCGGTCGACAGTGTTCATTTCTTCAGGAAATAATCCCAAGATTCTCTTGTGTCTTTGCAATTGGATTCCAAAAACTCTTCTCACTCTTCTTGATTTTCTTGCCAATTGGAATTTGGAGGAGGATTTTTCAGAAGGGATCGGTAATCGACGATGTCCCCAACTCCCTTGTCTAGGAGGAACTTATGAAGAAAGGATGGGACGGTACAAAGGAACCCATTGTGCAGTTCTATATAGAATTTATTTTTGATGGTTTCGACTGACTCTCTATATTCAATCGCTTGTTCTTCAATATAGTCACGCACGATCCTTTCAAATCACTCATTCTGGTTTTTTATTCCTCCATTTATGATTCTATGCATCAATTTATCATCTGGGGTGTGTTTGTGCATTAGATTGATTGATGGATTCATACAATGACTCTTGAATAACTTCCAAGAATCATTTGTGTGTCTCTGAAAAGAACTAGGTACGTGCTTTGACTAGTGTTAGTCGGTTTCATCTTGCATAAGTTTTAATATAGTTGGTAATATTATTCTCCCACCCTTCGCGTATGTATTCCAAAGTTAACATCTATGTGCCTTTTTCTTTATGCGTGCTTGAGTTCATAACTACCGACAACAGAACCAATGTTGTAATTTGAGGGAAAGTATGGAAGTTACCAGTAGATCCTTACACAAAGAAACATACATCACAACACCATATACATAAAAACATAGAGACATAAGTAAACATACACAAGAATTAGGAGAACCATCAATGCATTTTATTAGATAGGTAAAACAACCTCTCTTTCTCCATTACATATCCACACCCACACACACACACACAATTATATATGTATGTATGTATGTAGGTATGTATGTATGTATGTATGTATTACGATTATTAGTCAGTTACATATCTTAACTACCTGGTCGGTCAATTCTAACTGTATGTTCAACTGAGTTTCCTAACAGACTCTTGCATTTGACTGATGAGTCTAGTCGACAAGGCCGAATAACCACTAGAACAAATGAATTGCTTTCTCAATGGGTCGAGAACCCGACTCACTGCTGAATGTTGATTTGGTTGAGCCAAATCAGTCAGAGCCATCTGATTGGGGAGGTTTATTCCTTGATCTGTGTAGTAGCATCTTGCCATGGATTTGTTGAGAAGAAGGGGGTGACGAGTGATTAGTGGTCTTATCACAACACTTCACACACACATAGCTTCTACATTGTTGTGCAAAAGACAAAGAGGATGTCCATTGTGCACCATGTTGGACATAGGTCGAGTAAGGGTGAAAACCCTAGACTGGAAACTTAGTGGAAGAGGAAACTTTAACATCCCACCAGCTTAAGAGGTTTTAGGGGGTCAGGTGTGTTATAAAGTGATATCAAAGCAGAGTTCGAACTCTAGGCTTGAATGGGTCGCCAAGGCCATATGACCATTTAAGAACATTTATATGATAGAAGTATATGCTCTGTTTTTGAATTGTTTAATTGTGTTAATGAGTACTAACAATAGTTTTGAGAAAGACTCATAAGCGGGAGTGGAATCTTGGTTCAGAATTGTCAAAGCGGATTGATGTTATGACAAGGCTAAGAAATTTTATGGCAATAATTTTAAATGTAATGGCTAATGGTGTTTCATTGTTTCAGTACGTAGGACGTATTGAAAAGGGAACATAAGTGAATGGTGCAACGTAGTATGGAGGACACCTCGCACCTCTGAGATGAATAATCTGACAGCATGAGGGCCAAAGAAACCTCTCTAAATTTGGTAGCCACGATAAGAAGTCTAAATGCAGATAATGAGAATCTCATGATAGCTCAGGTCGATTTGGTAGAGTTGAATGCAATGTTACTACAGAGTTTGTTCAAGATTCAGAGGCACTTGCAACAAGGTCCAACCACTATTAATGAAAGACTATAGCAGTTAGATAAATTGAAGAGCCCTTCAGATGTCTAAAAGCATGGAAAAACTTAGATTAATGTGGGGAGAAGTTCTTTTAGAAAAAGGCATCAAGATGATAAGAGAAGTAGAGCTAGTGGAGGTACGTTCACAGAGTCATCTAGTGAGAAGACCAATACAAAGGAACTATCCAGTAGTGACATTGGGTCAAGTCTTGGCAAAAAGAAGAAAAATAAACACTCATAAAGTTCTCTAAAATAAAACTTCAAGAAGGCCAAGCCACCTACCTTTGATGAAGAAATCAAGAAGGGTGAAGAAGTCAAAGCTTGGCTATTAGGACTAAGGAAGTATTGTAGAGTACGCAACTACTCAGAAAATACAAAGGAAAAGATAGTCATTTTCAATATAAATGGAGGAGCTTCCATATGGTGGGAGTACCTCATTGAAGTTAAGGTATTGCAAAAAAGAAATCTGACCTAGAAGCAGTTTCAGAAATATTCCAAGAAGGAATATATGTCAAAGAAGTACTATGATTGTAAGACTAAAGAGTTCCATCAACACAAGTTAGGGAAAGTTACCATGGATGCTTATGCCAAGAGGTTCTTATAGTTGTTGAGGCAAGTTTATTACCTCAAGGATGAGAAAGCAAGGATACAACTTTTCTTCAGTGGATTACCACAGTCCTATTAGGATAGGATTGAGTTCAATGAGCCTAAGACTTTGGAAGACACCATTAGAAAGACTAACTGTTGTTATGATATTTCTAAGCATAGTAATGAGCCTCTTAATAATTGCAAGAGAAAGGATAAACCTAGATTTCAGAGGAAGGGATTTAAACCATCCCAATATAAGAATCCGAAGGAAGGTGCTCAATTCAGTCATCCTAGCAAAAGTATGCACAAGCAAAAATTCCCATCTTAGAGTGGGAATAGGCCAATAGAGTAGGTAAGAGAGAAAGTAGAGGAGCAGATGAAAGGACCTCTACAATGTTGGGGTTGTGGAGAGGCACATCTGTTTAGAGATTTCCCTCATAGGCAGTATGACAACAAAAGAGTTTACCATGTTTAGGAGGCTACTATAGTCAATTATGTGGCTAGGAGTGTATCGAGAATTTATGCAGTTGTTGAGAATCGACAAGCAGACCACCAGGATTCTGTGGTGGAGTTGGAAGGTATAATTTCTAAACAACCCAATTCTATTTTGATTGACCCTCACTTTAGCCTTAGCTATGTTTCACCTCTAGTTGTTGAAACATGTGCCTTAAGAGAATGAAACATGCAAAAGCATGGTTGGCTCAGTTAGCCACAAGGACTAAGAGAAAGGTAGCAGAGACAATAGAGGCATGTCCATTGGAAATAAGTGGACTGCATACACAAACAACCTTAAACATCCTACCCTCAAGATCATATGATGTGTTGATATGCATGGACTGGCTAGTTGTCCACGAGGTGAGATTAAACTACCATGATAAGACCTTAGATTGTGAAGATGAAAAAGGCAACACAAGGGTATTGCAAGGCATTCAAAATACAGTATCAGTAAGGAATATATTAGCACTGCAGCTCAAGAAGTTTAGTCGAAAAGGGTGTCCTTTGTATGCAATACAAGTGCTCAATGCAACAAAGGATAAGGAGCTGGAGATTGAGGATCACCCATTGTTGTGGGAATTTAAGGATGTATTCCAAGAGGAGGTACCTGGACTTCTTGCTAAGAAAGACCTTGATTTCTCAATAGATCTTGTACCAAGAGTAGTAATAACATCAAAAGTTCCCTACAAAATGAGTACACCAGAGCTGGTAGAGTTAAAAGTGCAGCTAAAGGAGATGATGGATAAAGGGTATATGAGGCTGAGTGTATCCACGTGGAGGGCACCCACACTATTTTTGAATAAAAAGGATGGTACAATGTGGTTGTGTATTGACTATTGACAATTGAACAAGATGACCATCAAGAACAAATATCCATTGCCCAGGCTTGATGATCCTTTTTATCAGCTCAGAGGAGCTACAATCTTCTCTAAAATTGACTTGAGATTAGGATATCACCAAGTCGGGATTAAGGATGAATACATCCACAAGACATGTTTTAGAACATGATATGGACACTATGAGTTCGTGGTGGTTCCATTTGGGCTTTCCAATGCACCAACCACCTTCATGTGCTTAATGAATAACGTTTTCAACAAGTATTTGGATAAGTTCATTCTTGTATTTGTTGATGATATCGTGGCATAATCCAAGACCAAGGATGACCATGAAGAACATCTTAAGTTAGTGTTACATGTGTTAAGAAATCACCATCTATATGCTAAATATAGAAAGTGTGACTTCTTCCAAAGAGAGATCCAATATTTGGGCCACACAATGTTGGTAGAGGGAGTGACAGTAGATCCCGAGAAAATCAAGGAAATCATGGATTAGATAGCCCCTCAGAATGTAATTGAAGTAAGGTTATTTATTGGATTAGTTGGATACTATATGAGGTTTATCAAGGGATTTTCAAAGATCAATCATCACATTAACTCATGGCAAAAAAAGGAGAAGAATTTTGTATGGTTAGTGGAGTGTAAAATCAACTTTCAATAGTTGAAGCACTTATTGACCAATGCCCCTATTTTAAATATTGCAAACCCTGAGAAATATTTCATTGATGCTTGAAAAGAAGGACTTGCTAGAGTTCTTAGGAAAGATGGCCATGTGATCTATTAGGAATCAAGGAAGCTAAATGAACATAAGCAATGATATTTCACCCATGAATTCGAGCTTACAACTATTGTGCATGCATTGAAATTAGGGAAGCATTATCTGCTTGGGAGAAGATTTGTCTTAATGACAGATCATTGTGGACTGAAAAAATTATTTAATCAACCAGATTTGAATGCTAGACAAACTAGGTCAATCGCTCTAATCAGAGAGTTTGATTTAGAGATCAAACACATAAAAGGTAAGGAAAACCAAGTGGAAAATGCACTCAAGCGAAGTGTGCAGACAATACACCTAGAAACAAAAAGTGTAGGTGAGTCTGACATTAAACAAAGAACCAGAACTCTCTTGCAAGAGGATAAACTTTTCAATCTGGTAAAAGAAAGCTAGCAACAAGAGCCAAACTTGAATAAGTATGAAGAATATCAAGTTACAATAGATGAACTATTGTTGTATAATAACAGGTTGTATGTACTTGATTCAACGGAGATGAAGAACCTAATTATGGATGAGTTTCATTGGAGGCCTTATGTGGGTCATCTTGGTTATCAAAAAATGATAACATCAGTGAGGCAATTGTATTATTAGTCAGAAATGAAGAAAGATATTGCAAAGTATATTTCAAAGTGTTTAGAATTTCAATAGGTAAAGGCTGAGCATAAGCACCCCGCCGAACTATTGCAACCATTACAATTTCTAGACTGGAAGTGAGAGACAATATCCATGGATTTCATCACTAATTTTCCAAAGACAATTAAGAAAGACGATGCAATTACGGTAGTGGTAGATAAGCTTAGTAAGGAAGCCCAATTTATTTCAATCAAATCTACTTTTAAAGCTATAAATGTTGTTTATGTTTTTATGAAAGAGACTTCCATGTTGCATGGTATGCCCAAGACTATCATCTGATATAGAGATGTGAAGTTCACATCAAGATTCTAGAAAGTCTTATTTGCGGGCTTGGGAATGCAACTAGCATTCAACACGCCCTACCATCCTCAGAAAGATGGTCAAACCAAAAGGGTAAATAGAGTGTTGGAAGATATGTTAAGTATGCATGTCACGCATCAATCCAAATAGTGGGAAGAATATCTACCCCTGGTGGAGTTTTTGTACAACAATGGTTATCAAGAATCATTGAATATGAGCTCATTTGAGGCTTTGTGTGGTAGAAAATGAAGAGTTCCAATTTGTTGGGACAGTCGAGTGGATAGGATCACACTTGGACCAGACCTGCTAAGAGAAATGGAGCAAGAAGTGATTAGAATAAGGAAGAATTTAAAAGCAGCCCAAGATAGACAAAATAATTATGCAGATGGCAAAAGAACCCATAAGGAGTTTAAGGTGGGAGATCATGTGTATCTTTGGGTGAAGCCCAAAATGAGCTCCCTACAGATGGGAACTTGTGTCAAGTTAGCAACTCGCTATTGTGGATCACTTGAAGTCCTTGAAAGATTGGGACCAGTGGCATATAGATTTGCCCTACAACATACTATTATAGCTCACAATGTGTTCCATGTATCTTTGTTAAAGAAGCATATTCATGATCCTAATCATGTTATTGATTGGACTATGATACAAGGGGAACCAGAGGGAAAATTCCCGCCCAAGTCTCAACACATCCTGGATAGGAAAGAGACATTGCTATGAAATTGAGTTGTCTTGCATGTTAAAGTACAATGGATGCATCTTGGAGTAGACGAGGCCACTTGGGAACTAGAGGACGCCATGAGGGTGGCATACCCATTCTTGTTTTCTCTGTAAAATAATATATATATGGTGTTAAAAACACCAAGGACGGTGTTTCCTTAAGTGGAAGGGGAATGTAACACCTCATTTTCCCCCAATATTGTAATCATGTTTAAGACTTCATGTATTGTGATTAATGAAGCTTGTAATTGTGTTTATGATTAATAAAAAACACTAGATAATTGATTGAGAGGGAAGCCTTGCAGTATTGGCCATGATACCACAAGTGGGGACTAGTGAGGTGGAACTAGGAAGTTTTTATGAGGAAAATAGGTATCTTTCCTAACAATTCAACCTACACCTACATGAATTGAAGACATAAACATGTTCAATGTAGCTTGTCCATCTTGACATAAGAAACCAATTAATGGCATTTAGATTGGGTAGTTGAGAAATTTTAACTACCTTCTGAATTGGTACTTGGAAAAGTGAAGGTTCGGCTGCAACGCTAGCTAGAAGTATGTAGAGATTTTCCCCTTCGATTTGGGAGCTTGACCCTGGAGCTTACTTCTAACAGAAGCTAGTGGGGATCCCAAGGACAAAGAGAATGTTCCAACGGAGGAGAAGGATTAAGTAGTATGAGGGAAAAAAAGCAGAGAGAGAGAGAGAGAGAGATGTGATATAGAGGAATACACACAGATACACAGATGCGACACACAAATAACATGGGTAGGAAGACAGACACGTGATATCCCCAATTCACAATACATAAGGAAACATAGAACATTCGCACCAGAGATGATTCATGGACTCGTGAACATATGGTAATGTGTGCAAGTAGACACAACTCATGCATAAATATCTAAGAAACAAAAGTAACTGGGAAGTTTGCTTGAGGAAAATAAGAAGCTTTCCCAAGACATGAATGGTCACCTTGGAATAGAGAAGACTTGTATCCAAACTGGAGTGAAACAAGGTCATGACTTGGTACTTGATGGAAAGAAATAGACACTAGTAAGGGGAGGTCGTTGATGGACTATGTAGCAGAGAAGGGAATCCCTTATATAGAGTAAATATAGCTGGGAAGATGTCTAATAAAACGTTGAGGCCTTAAGCTCATTGGGAAGCGTGAAACTTCTATTGTTGCAAGTGGAGTGAAGGAGAGTAACCTTCATGATCCATTCCTTCACGTGATAGTCAACTGTGAGAGTCCACTGATGGTATCATGGCCTGGCATGGGGGTGGCATGTTGTGGAAAAGAAAAGTGTAATATATCCTATGGTTGGGTGGAAAGGCATTGCCCCTTAGTTAGTTGGTTACTTAAAGACTTCATTGAACATATAAGTATTTCTTGATATGTTTATTGAATGTTTGTATTGATTGTAAATTGTACTATGTTCATGTTGATGGTCTGACTATGATGAATGATTCTTAGTTCAAAGATTTATGGAGTGGTACAATCTCCCCTTAATTGGTAATGTAGTAATTGTGATTGCTATGTATGAGAGGCCAATATAGGATGATGACCATGTGGTTTCCCCTATCCTTTGAAATGGAAAGTTTGCAGGATAGAAAATGTTCATTTGGGTATCTAGGTAGAAGGTTTCTTACTTTATGGGGAAGTGGTTTAAAAATCATGGAGGAGTTGAGTTAAAACCCTTGCAGGAAGGTGTCAAGAAGGCCTGTGGGACCGCTAAGTCCATAAATGACCCTTAACCATGTTGAAATCCTTGTTTAAACCCAAAGGAAACATCAGTCATTGATTCAGTGGGAAGAGTATATTATGAGTGTTCATCAAAGATCTAAGCTTCAGAGGTAGTCTACTGGGAGGTGAAGCCTTTCGAAAACCTAAAATGCAAAGTTGAAATTTTGATGGGAAAGTTATGAGATGACATGATTCATCGATCTATCAGAGGATGGGTCGATGAGACCTAGCCCATAGATTCCCTTGAATGTTGAGCCGACAAGTATGTCGAACGATCAAAGTCATAAACGTCTGGGAAGAGGTGTGGGAGGAGTTTCCAATGAGGAAATACTGATGTCAAAAGTCTGAGGATGCTGAGAGTTGTAGATCTATCAATGTTGAACTCGACGGTATTTGAATCATTGGATATGGTAGTGATCCATCTCAAACAAGGAAACATGTCAAAGTGTTAGTACATGTTAAATGTTGAGCGAGATGAGATCCAATAGATCTACAACCATTGGATGTGAGGGCATGAGGACCATCGGATCAAATCAAAGTGTTTCTTGTTAGGAAGAACCATTTGGGAAGTCTTCTGACTGCATGGAGTGAGGCACTTCCAATGGCAGAGGGCCGAGAGGATAGGAACTGTTGATTTGCGGTTAAGGTAGCCTTATAAGATCACAGTTGTAGATTTGCGTGTAGGCCCCACCAACCAAGTGTGAAGTGGAGAATAGGTGAGATGTTAACCAATGCATAGCTTCAAGGTGTTAAATAAATCTGGAATATTGATGTCCTAACCCGAAGACTCTTGGATTTGTCAGGAGTAGAGCCATCGTAGGAGATTGATTGAGAATGGAATATGGGTTGGATGAATTTCTTTTTCGATGGCTAGATTACTCGACTCACCGTTGACAGTTGATTCAGTTGAGTTGAGTGAGTCAAAGCCATCAAATTGGGGAGCTTTATTCCTTAGTCTGTGTAGTAGCATCCTACTAGAGATTTGTTGAGAAGAATGGGGATATGAGTATGCAGGCTTATCAAGACACTTTACACATGTGTAAATTCTACATTGTTGTGCAGAAGACAAAGAGGATTTCCACGTGTGCGCCATGTTGTACAGAGGTCAAGTAAGGGTGAAAACCCAAGACCAGAAACCTAATGGAAGAGGAAACTTTAACATCCCACCTTCCTGTAAGGGTTTAGGGGGTCATGTGTGTTATAATATATACATGCACTTTAAAATTGACACTTTCCTTCACAATCGAGAAAGGTGTAACAAAATTTCAAAATTTTGGGGACTCTTTTCTTGTGAATAAATGGATGAAAGGGGGAAATGCATTGAGAAATTAGGTGTTGCAACATTTATTAGATGCGATTAGAGGTGTAAATGATTTTTTTAACAACAATTATTTTCACCATGTTTATAAGGATAGGAATGAAATTGTTGATGCACTTTTAGAGGCTAGGATACAATTGGTTATAGGACAATGGAGTATTCAAGAAGAAGATAGTGGTCATGTTTTTGAATATATCCATCCTCATTTCTTTTAACATGGGCAACAACATCGGTGGTAGCATTGACCTTTACAAAGTTTTATCTCATCTATCTATTCCATGGTATAAATTAAATCTATAAAAGGGGACAATTGCTTTGTGAAGAAATACTTAGTGAGTTCTATGATAAGTAGTTATGCTAGGTTTATACATGTTCGAGATATTACACACACCTAGGATACTTTTCCTTGTTTTCCTATGTTTTTTTTTGTTGACTAGGGAAATCAACAACTAGTCGGGCACGTACTCACGTGACAGGTGGTTGTGTTATCCAACTGCTACCACTATAACCCCAGGCATGCCAACGCAACCCCTCACACAACACACAAGGTTAGTCAAGGGTTTTGAATCAAAGAATTCACATAGCAGAGTGCCTTAACAGTACACTCCATCACCGAATATTCTACACCTTGAGAGAATTTTCATGTGTTTAATAGTCATTATTGAGGGTCTCCTATTTTTTAGGAACCTCTCCTACATTATCAGAGAATATTCTCCTCAGTTGACTAGCAGAGTGGAGTCATTCAGGGTAAATTTTGTTTTATCACCAAGTGACCTCGGGATCGTCACCATGAAAGCACACTTACCTTGGGATCATCACCAAGAAGGTTCATTCCTTGTGCATGCTTGATCTCCTCCTCATTTCACTACAGTCTATCCAGCTAATTAAGGACTGCATGACTAGTTGACTAGGACTAGGTTGAAGCTAACTTGGGTAACTGCCTGTGTGTGTCCAGATATATCTAGACCACCACTATGGTGCATTTTCTTCTTCTGTATTGTGCATTAGTTGAGCCATGCAGAGTATATCATGACTATTTTATCATTCTTTCATTTGGTTAATACAATTTCACATTCTTTCACTCCATTTTTTCTCTCTTCTTCTCACCTTTGCAAGTTGTGTATGTTCTTTTGCTAGCTAGATATTATGTGCAGGTATTCACCACAACTTACATGGTATCAAATCCCACACTCTGCTAGGAAAAAGGCACACCAACACTTTATTTGTAGGTACTGAAGATTGAAGAACACAAGAAGAATGGAATTTTTGTTGTCTGCAATTCTAACATTGTACAAATACTTCGAATGGAAGCAAAAGCTGGAAATTTTTTTCAAAGGTAGAAGATTGTATAGGTTCACCATGGATACATAAAAAAAACCCACATCAATCATTGAAAAATCCAAATACCTCAATAGAGTGGGTGAGGCTTACGGAGTCCTCTGCATGCACATGTCCCTTGAGTTGTTGCTTCATGTATCATCTTGCAAAACTCCAAATGAGATATGGACCACCATGGAAGGAATCTTTGGAAAACAATATGAGATGAGAGATTGCATGCTTGAGGTCAAACTTCTTGCATTAGATCCAAAAATATTTGAAAACATCCAGGATTTCTTCACAAAGTACAAGGATTTGTTGTTGTAACTCAAGGCTTGCGGGGTCGACAAATCAAAGGAGGAAAAGCAAATGGTTCTCACCATTTTGTCAAAACTTGGTCTAGAATATTTAGTCTTTGTCTCCACACTCCACACTCAAAGGTTCACTGCTAGAGCATCTTAGACCATGCCCTCCATGGAGAGCTTCATTGAGGCCCTGACGTATTAACAAGATAAACTCATCAAAATGGGTGTAATCAAGAACTCAAAAGTGCATGCACTTGTTGTGCATGATGGTAGCAACTCTCAAAATCAGAAATCCATGAAAAAAAGTGAAGGAAAGGCGAATACAAAGACTAATAAGGAAGGGTACTCCAAACCCTTCAATGATTCATCGGGATCCAAAGGTGGAAAATACAAGAAAGGATAGAAGTGTACCTATTGCAATGGAGGATTCCATCCAGAATTTGCATGCATGAAGAAGCATATAGATCTTATGGAATAGATTCTTTAGAAGAACAACCTTGGCAATCACATTCCTGAGGGTGCCAAGAAGAATCCAGAATATCAATTCCCCGAAGGTAATCCTCATGCATCAATAGTTGTTCACTCTTCTCCTGATGCTTGGATCTTGGATTCAGGTGCATCCCATCATATGGCTACCACAAAGAATGTCTTATCTTCTTTGATTGCATGCAATGGTCCTCCTATCCTCATGGGGTATGACTCTCCAGTCAAGGTCTCTAGAAAAGGGAGAGTGGAACTGGATCATGGAAGTTTTGAGAAATTCTTACATGTTCCCAAACTTTCTGTGAATCTTCTCTTGGTGTATCAGATTACACACTCGAGCTCGAGAAAAAATGTGGAGTTCACACCATAATCCGTGTCCATATTCGACATGCAAGACAACTCCAAGATTGTTGTCGGGGAGGTAAATCATCAATCTCAGTTATACATTTTTTCTATGTTTATTGAACCTAATTCCTATGTACTATTTACACATGCTAATGACAATAGTAGATTATGGCATGAGAGGTTTGGTCACCTTAACTTCAAGTACATGCAACAACTTAGCAAGAAAGATATGGTCATCGAGTTACCTGATATCCACTTTTCCTAAGGGGTTTGTGAAGGATGTGTCCTTGGTGAGCATCCTCAAGAGAATTTAGAGAAAGTGAAGGCTCACATGGCCTCCTCTCCATTGGATCTAATTCACAGTGATCTCATGTGTCCATTTCTGCATCCATCAATTGATAAGGTAAGGTACTTGCTTACATTTTTGGATGATTACTCATGCTATACTTGGGTATTTTTTTCGGACAGAAGTCAGAGGTATTTGAGCACCTAAAAGAATTCAAAGCACTTTTTGAGACTCAATCGGGGAGAAATATCAAAGCCCTTTGTACAAATAATAAGGGGTAGTATGTGAACATAGATGTTCAGAATATGTGTCTTGAGGTTGGAATATAGTTGCAACATATAGTGCCATACACTCTGCAATAGAACGAGGTTATTGAGAGGAAGAAAAAATTTCTTAAGGAGATGGTCTCTTGCATGTTGCATGCAATATCACTTCCTCATAAGCTTTGGGTTGAGGTCCTTAATTGTGCTAACTACATCCAGAACAAATCTCCCCATAGATCTGTCAAAGATCAGACTCCTTTCGAGGCTTAGAGTGGTAACAAATCGGAATTCATTCACTTATGTGTCTTCGACTCACATGCATGGGCCTGAATTCCCTCTAAAAGAGGAAAGCACTAAATCCATAGAGTATTGCATGTATCTTTGTTGGATACCCAGATGGTGTGAAGGGATACAGACTTATTGATCTCTCTATCGACCAACTTATCATTGAGCGCGATGTTCAATTTGAGGAAATTCTCTTGCATGCTCCACAGGAGCCGCATGCAGATACTTTTTTCCTTTCACCAGTTCAAGATGATGAGCCTACACATTCATAATCTACTTCATATCTGAGTTCGATACAGAGTGGGAGGATTCAGAACATGCAGATGCATAGTCAGTATAGGCAGATGTTTAGGAGCTAGACAAGAGGACCAAGTGGGCACATACCACTCTTTAGGATGTAGGAGATCTCGTTGGGGATACCACATAGTCCACAAGAGGATCATTGACCTGCAATTTTGTCCTTCCTCTGAACATACTACTGACATCTTCACCAAGAATTTCATTGAGTAGAAGTTTGACTCTCTGCGCTATCGTCTTGGAGTGAAGTACACAATTACTTAGCAATTGTCTTTTCTTCTTTTGATGCATTGTATATTGAGGNGGGGGGGGGGGGGGGTTCCCATTAAGTTTTCCCTCTTTCCTCACTTTATTTCAATGTTAATTAGTTGCATTGATTTTTGGGTAACTAACATGGCCTTTGTTGTAGGGACCCATTCTTCATTACCCCGTAGTAGTGTTCAGGGGTGGTGTTGAAGATATTACACACACCTAGGATATTTTTCCTTGTTTTCCTATTTTATTAGCCATTATTGAGGGTCTCCTATTTTTTAGGAACCTCTCCTACATTCTAGGAGAATATTCTCCTCAATTGACTAGCAGAGTGGAGTCATTCAGGGTAACTTTGGTTTTATCACTAAGTAACCTCAGGATCATCACCATGAATGTGCACTTACCTTGGGATCATCACCACCAAGGTGCATTCCTTGTGCATGCTTGATCTCCTCCTCATTTCACTCTGGTTTGTCTAGTTAAATGAGGACTACATGACTAATTGACTATGACTAGATGGAAGTTAACTCGGGTAACTGCATGTGTGTGTACAGATCTCTCTAGACCACCTCTATGGCACATTGGATTCTCTTGTATTACACATTAGTTGAGCCATGAAAAGTATATCATGTGTATTTTGTCATTCTTTCACTTGGTTAATACAATTTCACATTCTTTCACTCCAATTTTTCTCTCTTCTTCTCACCTTTGCAAGTTGTGCATGTTCTTTTGCTAGCTAGATTTTTTGTGCAAGTATTCACCACATCTTACATTTTGGGAGAATTTTTGTTATGTACTTTTGGTAGTTCTTTTGTCAATCCGTTACTAGAGAAGACCTTATCTAGTAATGAAGATATGTTTTTTTGTCTTATAAAGGATTAAAGAATCCATCCTTGTCAAGGAGGGAAGAAAGGATAACACACATGGTGGTGGAAAGTCTTGTTGAAACTAAAGAGCCCGTTAAAATCCAACATTTTCACATGGATGATATTAAACAATGGGGCACCTACCTAGAATATACTACAAAAAGAACCTTTGATGGACCTAGCTAGAATATTGGACAAGAACATAATAGCATATGATCTTTCAAAATTTAGAACAAGACTAGCTCAGGGAACCTAGTTGGTATAAGAAAATCAAGAGGGGACTTCTCCTGAATATGCTCATGAACATTAGATTTAAATATGATATGGTTTCTTTTCAGTCTCATGTATATTTTTGGGTGCATGTGATAATAGAGGATATGAAAATAAAAGTATCGTAGTTTATATTTTTTTGAGATGATGAGAGATAACTTCTTTTGAACTGTTGAAATAAAACTTTTGACTTTTGTTTGATACAGTATACATACCATGATGGTTTTTTTTATGAGATATATAGAAACATCACATGTTGTAAGAGCATTTTTGAATGCTATAAGCATCTGATGTCTTATCATTTTGTCCATATAAATAAAATAATTTTATTTCCTTGGAAATGTGTGTGTGTGTGTGTGTGTGTGTGTGTGAGAGAGAGAGAGAGAGAGAGAGAGAGAGAGAGAGATTTGTTAGATATTTCAAGGTTTGAAATCAAAATATATATCTAGTTGTCTTGGACGGACTCATAGCCAGGGATCAAAAACTATCTAGCAACCTAAATAGACCTAAGCCTACATTATTACAATCTTCCTTTAGTATTATAATAACACTGAAATAAACATGAAAAATTAACAACATGCATATTCCTAATAACCTATAAATACCTCTAACGTTACAAACATATGGTCTGAAAAACCTCTCCATCATGGACTATTTGCAATGTGAATTAATACAAAGTTTTTTCTGAAGCTCAAAGGAGAGTGCCTCCTCCAAATTCATGTTCAATTAAAGTACCCTCCTGTAAAATAAAAGCTTCTTTAGACAATTTATTTGCTTTTGAGTCAAATTCTCAGTAAATATGAGAAAATGTATTAACATTGAAAGTGTTTTTTACCTCCTAGACTTGGGTGATAATTGGAAACAGGGCCATGTTTTCGATGTTGCAATGTTGATTAGCCCAATCCATTAAGAGCTTTGAATCCCCAAGCACTTGGAGATGTTCTATCCCTCTTACTTTTGTTGCTTTCATCAACAACCATAGAGCATAAAATACGACACAATTATTGGTCCCTTTTTTGACAACATACTTTAATAATAGGAAATGAGAAGAATCAAGGAAAAGTACAACCCCTACTCCATAGATACTTGGAGTTCCTTAACAAGATTTGTTGAAGAAACCACATGGATTTTCTTGATATATACTTGGCATCAATAAACATCTAGAAATTTTCTCTTTGGGAGGGCTTTGGTTGCCTTATGTTGCCTTCCATTGCGACTTTTATCGTATGTGATACTTATGTAGGGGAGATGTATGAGTCCTAAAATAACATCTGATTACTTTCAACCAAATCCCATAAGCAAGCATACATGGTACTATCCCATAAGCTACTATAACCTTGTCAATTAGTCAGTCTAAAAGACAATCCATTGGAGTCATCTTATCCCATATTGTCTTGCCAACAATGACTTGTATGACCTCATGCCAGACATTTCTAAAAAAAAGGACAAGTCACAAATAGGTGATCCACCATTTCTTCACTACTTTTACAAAGTATGCTTCTACTTGGCCCAAACCAAATTCTCTTTTTCCCATTGTCCCAGGTTATAACTCTATTCGCCAAAGTCGACCACATAAATATTTTCATTTTTAAGGGACAAACCAACTTCCAAATAAATATCCACCAGCAAAATATCTCGAAATCCAACTCCTCTTTTTTATTCTAGCTACATATCCTAACTTGATAGTGCATTCCACATAACACAAGTTCTCTGATAAATGGTAAATTGGGTGGCCCTAATTATGGAGCCTAACCTAAGGGGATCAAGAGAGTTGAACCTATGACCTCCACAACTTTGGGGGTCTGGGCGAAGATCTCATGTCTGGCTCACGACCGCTCAAGCTACACACATAGAGGTAAAAATAATAAGCCATATAACAATGAAATTTTGCATAATTATTGATGAGTGCTCAAATTGCCATCATTGTAACACATGTCTAATACCTTTTTGTACACCATTTTCCCATTTCCATTCCATATTAATACCCTTTTTCATCCACAACGATGCATTTTTGGTCAAGGTATAATTATTCTCTCAACATGCCATGTCAATACTTATTCTTATGCATTTTCAGGAGATTATCACCTTTCTGTGCTAATAGTGGTATACATGAACAAGGCTCCATAGGTATCTTCCCAACACAAGAGATACAACTCCTGAGTATGAGTTGTTGCAACTCTCTACTCGAGCATAGCTACTGCAACTCTGGGTTTATGACATTGTTGCTTCAACTCTCCGTTGCTACGACTCTCATTGTTGTTGCAACTCTTGCCTATGTTGCAACTCTCTATGTTGAGACTCTCACTACAGGATGATTGTTGTAACTCTCCATTGTTTTGACTCTCACTATGTTGCAACTCTTGCATCACTGTTGTTGTGACCCTCACTACAAGATCGTTGTTGCAACTTTGAGAACATGTGTTGTAACTCTGTGCTTACTGTAAAAGTGCATCAGTCAACTGCATAAGTTTTCATCCAAGGATTGGCCAGACATTCGAGCAACCAAATATTTCACGCAAGAAGATGACAAAGGAAATTGGGCACCCAAAAAGGAATGAATGACTCAACCGCCACTTTCCATATGGCTAATTAAGTCAACATGTGCCATATATTTGCTATCTTTTGGAGAAAACAATGTAATGAGATGGAACAACTCGATTCTCGTGGTTGTCCATCAATTCTCTTTATTAACTTAGGAAGAAACTATTATGTATAAAGACCCTTGCTCTCTCTAGTAATTTCCCATTTTTGCAACTCCTGTTGCTGCCATTCTGGTAATTTCCCATTGTTGCAACTCATGTTGCCGCCACTCCATGCTAACATTGTAGAACCTTGTTTTCTAACTAATGAATATGTAGTTGTAGCATCTCTTATATATTTTATTTCCAATCATTCCTATGTTCAATACTTGGTAATTGTAACTCGAACATTTCATTTCCTACAACTCTGCACTCACGTTATAACATTTAGCTTTTTGGCTAACAATTGCTTTGTTTGCAGTTCAAATTAGTTTATCCCCTTTGTTTACAACACTATGTGGTTTGATTTCTACAACTTGAGGTTTGTTGCATTCAATACATGAGACATTATATATCTGTCACATTAATCAAGATCATTTTAACACTTGAACAAGTCGCCTTTGATGCTTGTGGGATCTATTTTCCTATAAGTGTGATATTTACTTCCTTGCAAGTGTCATATTTACTTTCATGTAAGTGTGACATTTACTTTCCCACTAAGGTGTGTTTCTATTCCTACAAGTGTGGATTCGATTGTGTGGTTTAATTTAGTGACTTGATAAAGAATCTTTATGTCTTGCCTTGTGACATTGATTTAGAAGTACTAAAACTCATTGGCAATTACAACATCATACTTGCATATATGATTCACGACAATTCGTAAGTTCCATATGATCCTGGATTGATAATTAAATGCGTGAATCTTCAGTTGTTTGCTAAATTAATTAGGAAGTGATTGAAAAGTCTGTCATTTTTGGCGCCATTGTCACGGATCTGTCAAACGTATAATTGTTATTTTGCTATCATCTGTATTTTCATTGTAGTATATTGAGTGATACGATTTCTTTTCAGCAATTTGTAGAATGTCTTTCTAATATTTTCTATGCACATAGTTAGGGATCAACAAGGTAGATTCATTAGTTCATCCAAAAATTCCCATAGAACTAACAGTTCAAGTCACTCTCAAGAGGGAAAGGAGCCCAGTCAGTCGAACTATTTGACACCTACAACGAGTTCCCTTGACAAAAGGAGACCCAAGTCCTTCGGTCAAGAATATGAGATTATATAAGCTTCCATACAAACATAGTTTTTGTCTTCAAAAGATGTGATCAATGAGTAGTACCACTCCGAGGAGTTCATATTTCCTAACTCTCCAGAAGCACCTTTAGAAGCATAAGACAACACTCGGAGAAAGATGGCACATGAAACTGTCAAGGAAGAAACATTTGCCTTCAAATTTTCAATTACAAGGTCAAATGAAGAAACCAAAATGAAGAATATCCCTCATTCATCACTGTCGAATTTTCATGGTCTATCCAAAGAAGACCCCGACACCTTCCTCTTTGAATTTGACATTCTTTGCAGAAGTTATGATTACCTGTCGGATGCCCAGAAGTTGAAACTTTTCCCTGCCACACTCAAGAACATTGCACTAAGTTGGTTCATGGGCCTTGGTAAGGACATCATCCGTGCATGGGATCTAATGAGATAGAAATTCTTGGAGAAGTACCAAGATTATTGTAAGGACAAAGAAAAGAGGAATGAAGTATTTAGAATGACATAACTTGAAGATGAGAGACTTGAGGCTTATGTTGAAATATTCAACTATAATTTTTAGAGGGCAAAGTAGGGATATTTATCTCTCGAGACCAGACATGTATTATCCTTGAGAGGAATCTGAGTTGATTGCATTGAACTTATTAACCTGATGGGAGGAGGAGATATCTCCTAGCATGATTATGATGGCATCATGGAACTTTGTCGGAGATATTCCATAGGTACTTCAAAAATGGGCAAAGGACCAAGAGATGTATTGACAAGGACTGGTAAGACTGTTGGGTGTGGAATTACAAGGGAAGAAAATGGAAATATGTTAGAGTATTTCAAGACTGATATATTCAATTCCTTAAGCTCCCATTTGGACACACTACAAATGAAGAAGAAGAGGGAAGAGGAAGAGCTAGATTTGGTTATCTTTTTCCCAAAATGCAAAATGAAACACCCATTAAGAGAATTTCCAATGGACCAAATTGAGGTTTGTGGAATATGTAGTGAATACCATTCTACCAGAAACTATCCATCCCTGCTAGGATTGAATGTTGTCTACCAGAAAGTTGAGGAATCGGAACAACTATGCTTTATTTCTAAAAAGCAACCATGGAAACCCAAACCTTAAGGTATGATTCAAGACCAGTCTTAGTATTTTAATTCATATTGGACTAACCCTTCCATGCAGTATACTTCTCAATCATGGTGTCTACCAGCACAACCATGGATGGATCCTCCTCCACCAAGTTGGTTATGGGAACACGGGTGGAGAAATCCCACTTTAGGAAGCCCTCAATAGGCCATAACACAACCACCCATGCAACTTCTTCCCCATCCACAGATGCACACACCCACATTAGCCCATCCTTGACCAAAATTACTTGCACAACCTATTCCTAACCCTAATAACAGGAGGCCAGCCTAGCGAGAACAAGTTGTTGGACTTGCCACCTACCCTACCTATTCCTTCTCTTCCATGGACTTCTATGATATTCATCTTCGATTTGGGACGACACTAACCAAAGACCAACCTCCTATTCATATTGAATATTTGAATGAGGATGTAGGGAATGAAGAACCAGAACACAAAAAATCTCATGAACCTTTGAGAGCTGACCATGCCCACCCTAAACCCCAAAACCTACCTTATCCAAAAAGACTAAACCAAGAGAAACCTGCTACTTAGCCTGAGTTTGACTTCTTGGGGGAAATCAAGAATGTGTGTGCTAAAATAATGTTGTTACAGGCCATCAAAGATGTGCCTATCTATTCGAAAGAATTATGGGAATTTTTTTTAAGGAAACACGATAGAAGAAGGAAGGATCCCCAAAATATCCATGTTTGGGTAAGCTGTTAGACTTAATGATGGGGTGAGTTCTCGCAACCAAATACTCTGATTTTGGTAGCCCGATAGTTAATGTGTAGATCAGTAATACACTCATTACCAGCACAATAATTAACTTTCGTTCTCCCACTAATGTCATGACACGTGAGACCATGGAAACCTTAGGACTCACCAGTCTTAGGGAAACCCCAACTTTTTGATAGATCAACTATCAAACTAGAGGGAATCCGGGAAGACGTACTAATCTCCGTATATTTGTGGAAATATTCCATCGACTTTATGATCCTACAACACAAATATTCTCTGGGAGCATATCCTTTAATCCTGGGAAGGCCATGGCTAGACATTGTTGATGCCTACACCAGTTGTAGGTCAGGAAACATGACCATTTCCCACAGGACCTCTACAAAACAACTAACCATGTATCTTCCCACCAAACCCAGCATAGATTTTGAAACACCACTCTGGGCTGACGGAGAAGATAGTGGTGAATAACGAGAATCCCATCAAGTCCTCTCTATATATAAATACATAGCCATCGAAGAGAAAATTGAGGATGATGGAATCAATGATTTCATAGCCTCTTCTTCTCCCTCTTCCAACTCACATGTTCTTGACTATGTTATGCATCCAGAAACACATGCTTATCTTGCCTCAACAAGTACTTCACCTTTATAACATGAGTCCACAGTTGAAGAAGACCAAGGGTACACCACAGAAATTATAGAAATCAACCCCAGAAAGACTTTGAACATCAATCAAGGATTGAATGAACAACAAAGAGAGTGTCTGTTGAAAGTGTTACAAAAGCACAACAATGCCTTCGCCCGACATTACTATGACATGAAGGGAATCTATCCTTACTTGTGCAAACACCATATATACATTAAGTAAGGATCTAGACCCATTTTCCAGCCCCAACGCCCGATGAATCCAACACTGAGGGGTGTAGTAAAGGAAGAACTGAAAAAATTGCTCATAACCAACTTTATATATCTAATTTATGACAACCAATGGGTCTCCCCTCTCTTCATTGTACCAAGGAAGAATGGTAAATGGAGGATTTGTGTGGATCATTGGGAACTCGCAAAAGGACACACAAGGACCATTTCCCACTTCCATTCATCGACCATTTTGTGGATACATTAGTAGGAAAGAAATACTTTTCTTTCCTCGATGGATTCAGCGGGTACAACCATATCCAGATCGCAGTTGAGGATAAAGACAAGACGACATTCACTTGTCTGTGGGGAACTTTTTCCTATCGTGTTCTACCATTCAGATTATGCAACACTCCTGCCACCTTTCAAAGAGTTGTAATTAATATATTTTCTGATTTAATTCATGACTGTGTGGAAATTTATATGAATAACTTTACAACATATGGTGGAGAATTCAATGAGGCATTAGCAAATTTAGAGAAATCATTAATAAGGTGTAAGGAATATATGTTACCCTCAGTAATGTGAAATGTGCAATGATGTTGACCGATGGCATTTTCTTGGGGCACTATATCTTGATTAAAGGCGTCCAAGTGGATCCAACAAAAATCAAGGTAATAATAAACTTGCATATTCTGTGTCCGCAAAAAGAGGTACAAATTTTATGAGGAGATGTTGGTTACTAGCATCGCTTTATTGAAACATTTTGACAAATTTCTCGACCATTGTTTGCTTTGCTTAACAAAAATTCTATTTTTTTGTGGACATAAAGCTGCCAACATGCATTTGAGAGACTGAAATCCAAGGTGTCTGAAGCTCCTATTTTAAGAGGGACCAATTGGTCCCTCCTCTTTCATATCTCTACGATTACATCAGACACCGTCATTGGAGCTATTCTAGGGAAACTAGATGGGAATGGTCCATAAACAATCTTATACATCAGTAAAAATCTCTTGCCCACATAACTAAATTACATGGTAACATGGAAAGAGTTTTGCAGTAATATATGCAATTAATAATTTTCGACGTTACATCACAGGATATCCAATAGTATTGCACACTTACCATGTTGTCATAAAATACTTAATGAACAAACCTATCACTAATGGAAGGGAAATTAGGTGGTTATTGTTATTACGGGAATGTGATATAACCATATTGAATAAACTAGGGAAGGATAATATAGTGGTTGATTTTCTTTCTAGACTCACATCTAATGAGAATGAGTCGCATGTAGAATATTATTTCCCTGATGAGCACCTATTTTCGGTTTCTACTAACTCTCCTTGGTTCACAGATATCACTAATTACTTGGTTGTGGGTATACTTCCATATCATTTGTCTCCAAGTGAGCAAAAGAAGATCATTAGACAAAGTTGGAGATTCTCATCAATCAACGATTGTCTCTTCTACACATGATTAGATCTCATCATCAAGAGATGTGTGCAAGAATATAAGATGTACGAGATTTTGAAAGCTTGTCATGATGGTCCATGTGGGGCCACTTTGCATATAAGAGGACTAGGTAAAAGGTACTTCATCAAGGGTACTATTGGCCTACTATCTTTGAGGATGCGAAGGAATATTTAAAGAGGTGCCATAGTTGCGAGCGCATGGGAAGATCACTGCATTTAAACAAGATGCCATTACAACCACAATTGATGTTGGAATCCTTTGATAAATGGGCCCTGGATTTTGTGGGACCAAGCAATCCTACTTCCCACCATAAATCCTACATCATACTATGCACGGATTATGTCACAAAATGGATGGAAGCCAAGGCAATTATGACCACAATAGAGTAAGAAGTAATAGGATTTCTTCATGAAGAAACCTTCACTAGGTTTGAGATACCTCAAGAAATTGTTACTGACATAGGGAATCAGTTCACTTCAAGTCTCATTAAATACTTTATGGACATATACAAGAGAAAACACATGGTTACTACACCATATCACTCGCAGGCCAATGGGAAAGTAGAAGGGACAAATAAAATTCTTGAGGCCAACATCACCAAGACTGCCAGACTACACCTCAAGGACTAGGTTGACAAAATACTTAAAGCTCTATCAGCCTTCCGAACAATATGGAGGACTACTTCTGGTTGTACACCATAAGAATTGGTTTATGGAAAGAGAGTACTATTGTCGACTGAAACAAAGATCTAGACACTTAGAACAATTGTACAACTTGGAGTGGAATTATCTGAAGCTTAGAAGCAGAAACTCTTGAAGATCAATGAAATGGATGAACTTCACTAGGCTATCTTGCACCACAAAACAATAATACAACATCAAAAATCTTGGTGGCATGACAAGTTCATGAAAAGGAAGAAATTCAAAGTTGGAGACTAGGCCTTATTATTTGACTTCAAGTTCAAAGATTTAAGAGGGAAGTTCTGCACTTGATGGCTCAAGCCTTATGAGATTGACATATTATATGACAACGGGGCCATCAAAATTCACACCATTGATGGAGAAAGAACTCCTCTGATAATAAATGGACACAAGCTTTGGTTATGTCATAGACCCCTATCCAAGGAAGCCAATTTCAAGAGGATCACTAGTGAATGGCCCAACGATGATCTAGGTATTCTTAACAAGGGGGGAACCCCTGCTAAATGATTCATTACTTTAAAAAAAAATAGCCATTAATGAAAACCCTTAGGGGCATACCTAGGGGCATGTTTTATCAAAATCAGCCTATGTTGGCACATGACATGTTAAAAATAAAAAACAATGGGCACTTCACAGTTTCATGATGTTTATCCCAAGATCCTTCTGGTCATAAATTATTTCTAATAAAGTATTTTTAGGATATGCAAGGGAGGAGAATATCGTTGCTGCAACTCTGGAATGTTGTTGTTGCAACTTTAAATACTGATGCTACAACTGTACTGCTAAAGTACTGACAATCAATTCAGGCAAGACAATTCCTATTGAGACACCGTATCGAGCTACAATTCTAATCGACATGTTGCTACAACTTTAGAATGTTGATGCAACTCTGAACATTGTTGTAACTCTCGAGCATTGTTGCCACAACTCTGGAATATTGTTGCAACTCTAAGTGTTGTTATTACAACTCTGAACATTGTTGCGAATCTACACATTCTCACAACTCTGAACATTACTGCAACTCTGGAGAACTGTTGTTGCAACTCTAGACACTGTAGCAACTCAGGAACATGATTGCTACAACTTTGAGTGGTGTTGAAACTCTTGATGCCAATAAGGATCCTAAATATCTTGTGGGGCCAATACGCCCAGCATGACAAAGGTATGGGCCATCACAACACAACCATGTATGGTAAGTCAGAACGTACATCTCCCGAATTGTGTAATGAAGGGGCATTGATTGGCATTTTCATGACCTAATTGCATCGTTCAATAGTCACACACTCATAATCGTACATCATATGACATAATTACCCTGTCACAACATCATTCCCTTCCATATTTTGAAATCTCCACCGTCGGAAATGTTCATTATGTTTTGCAGTTGTAGCTTGGTTGAGATCTAAGTAGGAAGAATGGGGGGCTCATTGAACCACAAAGAACCTATAAAGACACTATTGTTCGAGGAATATGAGAATATCATAGATATTTTTCAGCAAGGAGGATGGATGGAGTATTTACGTAGGCTATGAGGGTATGACGACAATGTGGAACTCAAATTTACCATCAATTTCAAAGAAATCGGGATTGAAATGGTAGGAACGATGGTGCAGGTGACATAGGAGGTGATATACGAGGCAACCTGGCTCACTTAGATAGGGGAACATTGATATTCTTAATGAAGGTTGAAGCCTAAAATCTTGGAGCAGTTCCTCGAACCAGGAGAAGCCCTGGTCGAGAAAGTAATGGGATTTGAAAGAACCTCACTACCATGTCCATGGCAAGACACTGTTATGATAGTGCAATGATACATCACCTGCAAAGGCCTCTACTGAGTTGTATATCTACAACAAATTCACTTACTGGACCACCCACGACATGGCGGGTTGATTAATATGCCATTTTTCCTATGGAGGATGCTACAGACCATGGCCGCACACGCACATAAATTTTTCCACCCCAAGGAATCCCTCTCACACCATGGGCTCATAAAAATTTTGGTTGAGCACACACTGCACAAGGAGGGAAGGACACGGAGCAAAGTGGCAAGAGCACAAGCAGTCGTTATAACCCTACTTGGAGAAGCTGAAGTTGTGGAAACTCCACCATGAGACAATGATGTTGCAACTCTAAAGGCTATTTCTACTGAACCTCTAGAAGTCGTGGCTTCTACAACTCTAGAGACCGAGATTGTTGCAACTCCTGGAACTGCAGTCGTTGAAGAAGAAACCCCCAAGGGTTTTGTTGTAACTACTGAGTGAGATGAAGGAAACCATGAGAATGATATAGAGGTAACAAGGAGCGAACCCTCAACTAGAAAACCGAGGAGGATGAAGAAAAGGCCAACATATGCACCTACCTGAAGGAATAAGAGAGAAAGATATTGTGTTGCAACTCGAAAAAGGAAAACCCTTGTTACTACACAAGAACCATCAGGTTAGTAGCATGATGAGGGAATAGTTACAACACAAGAGAAGGACACTACTAATATGATGGGGGATGGTCAAAACTTTGTTCGACATGTGCCTAATGATAAGACGGGGACATGAAACCTTGCTATTACACAAGAATAATAAAATATAACCTTAGGAGAGGGCCTTGCTGCAATTCTCGAGGTCTACCTAGACGATAAAGTGTTACACCTCAAAATTACTCACTTCGCAAGTGTCATCGTTTCAAGTGTCGCAAGTATCGCATCTTGACTGCAAGGGTATAAGTGTTGCTGACATCATACTACCTTCTTGCCTATGTCATGCCTCCAACAACATGACAGGGACACTTAGGACACCTCAAAGATTAGTTGTGAAGAGGGGGAATCAGTCTACTAGAAGTACAAGTGTTTTGCCACTAGAAAACCCATTCAAAAGGTGTTTTTGGAGAGGAGTTCTCCCCCATATACTGTTAGGGAGAGTTATAACACTCTGTCCACCATTTTGGGGGAGCATTATAACACCAGTGCTTGCTTTCCTTCTCTCGGGGAGCACTATAACGATCTGATGCCCCTTTTGGAGGAGCACTACCTATTTTGAGCGAAAATTGGTTTGTTGAGAAGAATGAGGGAAAGATCCCTTCAATCTCTGAAGGCAGTTGGATTCGAATCCTCGGTCAATCCATGATCTTAGGGAAGATCCATAACTGGAGGATGAAAATCCTCAACTTACCCCAAAGATATCTCAAGTAGTTGGGCCTCTCCAAGCTTATTTAAACAGGCCTTCTCATGGTGAAAGGAAGGGAAAAAGTATTGTGAAGCATCCAACTTATGATCTCATGAAGAAGGTGTCTTTCAGAGAATCAACATTCGGTGTGTGGACTGTTTGAGCAAGGGTTCGGACGAGGAAGGCTTGATGGAGATGCTACACTCACATCTATGGCCATAAGCATTCTTTGTTGTTGTTCTCTTTAATATAATATGCTTGGCCTGTTTCTTTCAAATCTGTGTTTGATCTCACATGAATTTGTCTCTAATAGATAGGTATATTTCGATCTAATCTCAGTAGAGTAGGAATTTGTTTGTACTTTTGTTTGTCTATAGGGCTTATCGAGGAGCGTAAGATTGGAGCTCAACTCGGACCGTGCAGGGACAAACACCACTAAAAGGCACTTATTTTCTCCTTCCTCCTCACACATTAGTTTATCTAGATCTAAAAGGAAGTCAGTGACCATGATAAGCATCTTTTGTCTTAAGAGTTAAGAGTCTAGCTCTCAAGAGGAGATCTACCTGTCCGCAGGGAGATTTTCCTTCAACAGAAATTAGCGACTCCACTGGGGATCGAATCAAAACTTTTAGTTTTGGTTTTACTCACAGACCTCATCTTACCCTTTGTTCTTTTATACCTTATTCACCCCTTATGTTTTATTCCATATGTTGATTGAATCCTCATTCCATCACACATACTCTGAATGCCAAAGTTCAACTGAGTTTTAGGGTTTTTTGGACTTTTTTCTGGGTTTTAGGACACCAGCGCTCCCCTGCCTTGTTAGAAGGGCGCCAACATTCCCTGAAAGCCTTAGACAGAGCGTTATAATGCTTTGGTGCCCCTTACACCAGAGCACCAACCTCTCTTTGCAAAAAATCCTTTCCAGAATTGCATTTTCTGAGATCCACTCTCTTTTTTTTCACTTACTGAGCCTCTTTGTGATTCAATGCTTCTTCCTATTGAACTTTGACATCCTTCCTTATGAGGAATAAGCACTTTGTTGTTCAGATTTTGAGGCCTTCTTCTTTATTTTGAGTTTTTCTGCTATTGAGAACTTGCAATCAATCCACTGCTTTCTTCTCTCCTATCCGACTGAGCGGGAACTTTGGTGAAGGGCATCAGAAATTTCTAAATCATCTTATTTGGTTCTTTGAGGTCATCGTTCTTAAACATCTCTCTTTTGTGTGAATTGTTTGATTTTTTTTGTTATCTTTTGTTTTCTGTTTGCTTCTTGTTTCAATCATAGCAAGAGGATGTGTCGTTTGTACGAAATCTGATCATGCTTGTCCAAATCTCCTTGATCTGAAAGGGTAGTTAACAGGAGAAGTTTTTGCATTGAATTAATCATCATTCACATACAAACAACAAAGATACATATTAGTGATTGGTTTACATATTAGAAGGCATTTCTGAAATGTTTTAGCATTGCATTACATTCAATTGAGAACAAATTGATTGAGGACATTCCATATTAGTGTTTGATAGTGAAAACGACTCTTTCTCTTTCCCTTAAATAGGCGTTCATTGAAAAGAAATGATTGCTTATCATATTTTATGCATCTTTTTGGGAATTGAGTCATCATTCCACCAGTTTCACTTTCATACACCCTTTGAGTAAAGAACATCTATAAAACGAACGCTAATTTAAAATTATCTAGAACATTTTTTGTTTTAAGGATCTTACACCAACAGTAGACTAGGCTTAGTACTTTGGATTAGGTTGTGAGTACAACTCTCCAAAGTTTTCAAAACAAACATTAGCATCCTGAGCTAGGGAGAGTCAAATCCAATTGTCGTATTGGTTTTCTGGGATCCCCCTCTCACACAGGGGTTACGCACGAGGTCGCATTCGGGTGAATTACAGAGATTATCCCTCTGTGGTTCAACTGTTTGTAGTGGTCGGATCATATATTGGGGGTCACTTGAAGGTATACCCACGATTATGTGTGGGAGCCTCTCGGGTTGATTTCGGACTTGTTATCCTACCCATACGTTTTGGATCAGACTATTGACTGTACCTACCCAAGGACTCACTGCGAATTGGTGTCTTTTGTTGCCATAATCTTTAGGTACTTACACAAGGTGACAGTGAAGGGAAGTCTCACTGTACCTGGAATAGACATTGGTCAAACTCACTCGGGCTCCTTGGAGGGTAAATCCACAATTACTGCGTGGAAGCTTGCACCAAGGTGAAAGTCTGTTAAGCAGGTCACCATTGTAACTATTCCACCATATCCTAGCCCCTTCTCGAATTGATCGCGCGACGTTGGATTTCATCACCAACTAGTACGATCATCGAGAGAAGTTTTGTTTGCTTGCTTGATTCCTAGATTTTATTAGCATATATTGTTTCTTTTTTTTAGTTGGCCCTAGATTTTCAGTGTGTTCTGTTATTCTCCACAATTGATCCTATAGACGATAAAGGTCTTCGCCGATCACGTAGGATGCAAGGGATGCCTCCGGAAGGCTATCAACCCTTACCTCCTAACCCTCCAGAAGAAAACTACCGTAGAGAGGTAGAAAATCAATCCGACACTGGAAGTGTTATTGCTCCTCTGTTAGATAACTCAAAAGGCGCTTTGGTCACGATTGAAAATCCCACTACATATGTGTCGGTAACCCCTCTCAAACCACTTTTAGTTCATTTAGACTCAATTTTAGTTCGTTAAAAAGAGAGGATTTTTACCGACACATATATGGGATCCACAGAACCAATCTTTGGTGATGAGTATAGGACTTTTGTTCATCCTAGCACCATAGTAAATACCAATCCCACACCTGCTCATTCTATATGGAGGACTTCATCGGGACGTGATCTCTATGAAAATTCCGAATCCTTTTGACAACCCTTTCATCCTCATGACCCTCCTAGTGAAACAGGACCATCCGGTCAAACCACGAATCACCTAGTCGATCAGGTTATTAACCCTACTGTTGCACCAACACAAGTCCATCCTAATGCTAGACTCATCACCTCTACTCATCTCCAAGGCACTTCAATCTCTACCCTCGTTTCTACAATATTTTACTCTATAGCTCCACATGTTTCACACGATCCCGCTGGGACATATTCTCACCCGAGAATGCAGACCCCTGCTAACCCAACACAATTGGCTGGAGGGAAACCACCATATAATGAATCTTTCCCTCCTGGAGGACTACCTTTCCATGACGGGCCTACCCCTCCCGGAGGACAGCCCCCTTTTCATGCTCCTCCTGGAAGGAACCCTCTGTTTGCCAGTCATACACCGGTCGTAAATCCACCGCTAGCAGGAAGGCAACCTTCGTTTGTTGGAAACCCTTCACAATCCTGGGGAGTATCTTCAGGAGGGACTTTCATTCAACCCCACACTAGGGGGCACTCATCTCATAATCCACTAGGAGGGGTATCAAATCATGTTCCTTCCGGAACATCTCACAGACAACCTTATCTAGGCGGCATCCCAAACACCACCTGGAGTTCTTTGAGACCACAATCTTATCCTCCTCATGGGTCTAATGTGTATCCACCTCCAGGATCTACTCCTTACCATTCTCAAGGGAAAAATGTTTATCCTCCTCATGGGAAAATAAATCACCCGGCCTATAATGCTCAGACCCCACCGGGTTATGCCAATGTTTCTCATCCATCATCAAATCCTATTTATCTTGGCCCGCAACAACCATATGTAGGAGGACCTACTGGTCACAACTATCCAACTAACCCAGTTTATGCTCCTACTGGTGTTCCTATGCTGCACCAGTATCATCCGCAAATTAACCGACAACTACCTTTCCTTGCGACTCTGGATCTCCCAGACTTGTCTCGGTTAACTAATGATCCTATTTTTCATTCATCGGTTTGGCCAGTCATTCCAGCTAAACTTCCTTCTGATATTCCAAAATTTGACTGAAAATCTGGCGAAGACCCAAACAATCATGTGATGACTTTCCATTTGTGGTGTTCATCAAAATCCCTCATGGATGATTCTGTACGTTTGCGTCTTTTCCAGTGAACACTTACCGGTTCGACAGGAAAGTGGTATATTGAACTACCACGTGTTTATTTTCATGATTTCAATTCCCTTTCCATGTCTTTCCTCATGCACTTTCAACTGCCTATTTGCTATGAAACGGGTACTGAACTCTTGACCTCCCTTCGTCAAACTAACTCTGTGCATATCTCTGACCATATTCATGAGTGGAGGCGACGATGAAGGATGATCAAGGCTGTCATTCTTGACATACTATTGGTGGAATGGTTTACTAAATAACTGTTACCCCCGATCGCTCGCGATGTTGCTATGGGTGGTGCGGTCACAGAGGAACAAGCCATCGCTCGAGCTCAGTATTTAGATTTGGTTTATTCCCAATCTGGTACTTCGTATGATTTGCTTCCGAATGTTGCTCGAGCTAATATCGATCCATCTAAACCGTCATCCTCATCTCATGTGGACGGTGTTATCGGTTCCGTCAAAACTCAATCTACTTCCCAATCTCTCACACTCTCCTCTACTTCCCCCCCAACTCATATATCTGAGGTGAATGTAGTTCAATCTGCCCCTTCACAACAATCCGGGGGTAAGAAGAAGACAAAAAATAAATCAAAAAATAAAAATGAACAACCAAAAAATCAAGCACCTGCTACCGAAAAGCAAACACAATGGAAACTGAAATTCCCATGTATCATTTGTGGTGACGATCACTACACTCGAGATTGTCCACTTCGCAATGAAGTGTCCAAAATTTTCCAAGGAAAGTCACAACCCGTTGTGCTTACTCAACCTTTTCCACAGCAGCAATCCATGGTTGCTGAAGCCCCCTCTTTTGGGGGCAGTTCTAGCCATCCTAATGATGAGGCCTCGTCGAGTGCACATATTTATATGTTTAATGGGATTAATTTGACCACTCACTCTAAGACATATGACACACCAGGTAACCCTGACAAAGGAAAAGACATTAACGGTATCGGTACTTTACCGGATCCATCATCGTCCTCTGTTAGTCTTCCATCGGTTAATCCTCCGTCTGGACCACTTCAGATTGAGAAACCCATATTTGACTCTATCTTACGCCCTCCTAAGAGCATTATTTGCAAAGCTACCTTTAATCCTAGTTCATGTGCCGCCCAGAACTACAACATTGTTGAAGATTTGGCTCAAGCACCGTGTGCTATGTCTGTGTTAGAAATTCTACAGCACTACCCCAGTCAATGTAGAACGCTCTTGGATGCTCTTAGCACTGTTGATCCTGAGTCATCCAATCATATCATGTTTAACCTGGACAATTATGCGTATCAACTCTCCCACCAACTTGCTTTCCAAGTTGATGTTGTTGTCCACAACCAACAAATACAGCGAACTATTCTGGATGAGGGAGCCTCGACTTGTGTCATGTCTTTGGCATGTTGGAAAGGTTTAAAATCACCAGCACTCAACAAATGCCCAACGATGTTATGCGCAGTCGATGGGCGAGGTTTCCATCCCCATGGGCTTTTATAGTCCCTGCCCATCCAATTGGGTGGAAAAACTGTTTTTTTTTATGTCGAGGTGGTTGATGCTCCCCTTGATTACAACTTGTTACTTGGAAGAAGTTGGTTTTATGCTATGACTATTGTTGCCTCGTCGGTCTTTCGATGTGTTCAATTTCCTCATCAGGGCAAAATTGTCACTGTTGATCAGTTGGATTTCTGCACGACCGATGCTCGCACTCCCGCTACCAACAATATTCCTTTCTTGGGAGATCACAAGATCACATATGAAAGCGTTGGTGTTGGCTTACTGAAAGATTCTACCCTCATGGGTACCTTCCCTACACCACTTCCACTGACTACACATCATATTGCCACGGTCGATATGATTTCAACCGCGACTTATCAATCTTCGAAATCATTTGACTCTTGGATTGTACCTTGTCCGTTGGAATTTGATGCACTAGGTGACACCGTGCCACTTAGTCCAGCCGAAACATCATACGTTTCTATCCAATCCATTTCTCCCTTGTCGGATGACCAACATCTATTGGCACCCGACCGTTCCTCGATGCAATCATGGTTGAGTTCCTTGTCGTCTACAATCGACTGCATTTCCCCAATTTTTCTCTTGGATGAATCTATTCCAAAAATGGTTCGCATTGACAAGTTACCTTGGGATAATAACCGTCATTGATCCTCTTTTCTTCCCCCTCGTGAGGAAATTCGGGAAGATATACACTCTATCTCCCCTTCTGATGTTGATTTTCCATCATCTCCCATGATTTTAACTTCCGATGATTTGGATCCGATAGTGGACATGGTGATTTCTTCGGTAGGGTTATTGGAGCCTGATCTCCTTACTCCTATCGCGACCCTCGACATGTGTTCCTTCCCGAGTGATTATCTTCCATCTAGCGAAGATCTCCTAGAATCCATGACCGAGTTTTGTCCCTTGACATGGTAACCTTCCAGAGCGTTATTCTCTTGGAAGCCATGATCAAGAAACAGTCACGAGTATAGTTTCTCTTCTCTATGGCAAGCTCGTTAAAAAATGAAACAGAGGCCCTGAGCATAGTTCTTCTCCTATGTCAAGCTCGTTAAAAAATGAAATAATCACCTCTCTTGAACCTTCTTCTCATCCAACCTTCTCCTTTTTCTCATCTATTAGAGAAATTGGTGACAACCTCAAAGTCGGTGAATGAATTGAAGCTTGGAGGGCATGTCTCCAGCCTTTGATGATCATTCTGGAGCTAATCCACTAGCTTTCAAGTTGGGGGCATACCGAGCTTAGTCTTTGTTCTTTCTCGTGCTCATAAATACATGAGCATGCATCCGAGTAAACTTTTATCTCTTTTTCAGACCTGTATGGATACACGAAAAAGGAACCCCCTGGAGTCTTATTTAAGCTCTTTTCAGACTCTCTAAACATGAAAAGATTGTTGAGTGATCTTACTTCCTTTCCCACTCATTAAAAGGTTTGAAAGGGCATTTTTCGACTGATAATTTATCTCTTTTTCGGCCTCGCGAGACTAACATTACGAAAAAGGACAACATTGGAGTCATCTTTAAGCTCTTTTCAGACTCTCTAAACATGAAAAGATTGTCGAGCGACCTTGTTTTCTTCACGCTCGTTAAAGTATTTGAAGAAAATGTATGTTGAGCGATAGTTTATCTCTTTTTTAGTCTCATCCGACTACTTTACGAAAAAGGAACTGAGAGAGTTCTCTTTTAAAGTGTTTTTCCAGACTCTATAATCATGAAAAACCTTTGAGTTTTCTGTCTTTGGACTCGTTAAACAAACATCGACAGGCCCATACGAGACCAAACCCTTACTTCTTCTAGTTCGTTAAACAAAGGAAGAGGGACTTACCGAAGGTAAGTTATATCGAGCATGTGTTACCCTCCTCGAGCTTGTTAAATTAAAAAGAGGTACTCGTCTATCTGGATGGGGGAAAAAATTGAAAGAAGCAAGCCAAGTAGTTTTTGAGAACATTACCAAGTAACTCTTAGAGTCGCCCTTGAACACGACACTTTGTCTTTGTGCACATATTAATCCGTTGAACCTCTGCACTGAACCAATCCTCTGAGTTTTTATTACTCCTTTGGATCACCCGACGAAAGTCACAATATCCACTACATTATCGTGTTTTGGTCCATGTCATGTTTCTGTTGTTGTGCCTCAGTGTTCAAGGGAAGTATCTGCCTCAAGAGTCAGCCATCACAAATATCTTGTCTCAATACCTATGTCAGTCCATGTTCATTTGATCTACCAATTACATCTCTATGTCAGTTTCGTGTCGTTGATGGGGGATACATTAAGGCCCTCCTTTGACGAGTCTATTCTTGTAAACTTCAACACATTATCTAGGAACTAGACTTAGAAACCAGTTAGTACTTTGGGACCTACATGCCTCAATGGCAGGCCTCCTCATGTTCGACAGTGGGTTTACATCATTGACCTCTGATCGGATGATTCCACAGATGTTCGACTTCATCTCATCCATTCACATTCGTTGGAATGTACTAGAGTACCTTGGGAATCATTAACATTAATGGTGATCTCCCTCGCGCTTGTTAACGGTTTACATCATTGACCGGTAATCAAGTGGTTTCTGCCATGTTTGACATCAGGACATCTATTCACATGGTTAGATTTGTACTACATCGGGATCGGTAAGAAGACCCTGGGTTGAGTGATCACTCTGATATGTACTTTGCCCAGGTTGCAATGGAGTTTCTCTTGAACAATGACACATATATTGTCACATAGATCCACTTTGTATTGGTCATGGCTATGTCTTGTCATCTCATAGATCCACTGTGTATTCTTCATGGCTACGATCAGTTCAGGTCATGGGAGTATAGATCCACAGTGTATTTTTGGTGGCTATACCTTTTATCAATATACTTATGGATCTGTAGTGTATTTATGGCGACCATACCTTGAAAGTCTCTATCACCCAAGCATAGGTATGCCTGCCTTGGGTTTGAAACATGTCTTAACATTTGTTTGATGGTTGTGTCCAGCTTCTGTCAAGTTTTCTAAGCCCGCACCCTTGCTTGAAAGTCTGCAAAGTATTTCAGTTATCATTTCTCGTCTTCTAAACTTCATACTTTGGGGGGCAATCTGTCACACCTTAAAATTACTCACTTCGCAAGTGTCGCAAGTGTCACATATTGACTACAAGTGTATAAGTGTTGCTGACATCATACTACCTTCTTGCCTATGTCATGCCTCCAACAACATGACAGGGACACTTAGGACACCTCAAAGATTAGTTGTGAAGAGGGGGAATCAGTCTACTAGAAGAACAAGTGTTTTGCCACTAGAAAACCCATTCAAAAGGTGTTTTTGGAGAGGAGCGCTCCTCCATATACTATTAAGGAGCATTATAACACTCTGTCCACCCTTTTGGGGGAGCGTTATAATACCATCGTTTCCTTCTCTCGGGGAGCGCTATAACGCTTTGATGCCCCTTTTGGAGGAGCGCTACCTATTCTAAGCGAAAATTGGTTTGTTGAGAAGAATGAGGGAAAGATCCCTTCAATCTCTGAAGGCAGTTGGATTCGAATCCTCGGTCAATCCATGATCTTAGGGCAGATCCATAACTGAAGGAGGAAAATCCTCAACTTACCCCAAAGATATCTCAAGTAGTTGGGCCTCTCCAAGCCTATTTAAACAAGCCTTCTCATGGTCAAAGGAAGGGGAAAAGTATTGTGAAGCATCCAATTTATGATCTCATGAAGAAGGTGTCTTTCAGAGCATCAACATTTGGTGTGTGGACTGTTTGAGCAAGGGTTCGGACGAGGAAGGCTTGACGAAGCTGCTACACTCACATCTATGGTTGTAAGCATTCTTCATTGTTGTTCTCTTTAATATAATATGCTTGGTCTGTTTCTTTCAAATCTCTGTTTGATCTCACATGAATTTGTCTCTAATAGATAGGTCTATTTCGAGCTAATCTCAGTAGAGTAGGAAGTTTTTTGTACTTTTGTTTGTCTACAGGGCTTATCTAGGAGCGTAAGATTGGACCTCAACTCAGACCATGCAGGGACAAACACTGGTAAAAGGTACTTCTTTTCTCCTTCCTCATCACACATTAGTTTATCTAGGTCTAAAAGGAAGTTAGTGACCATGATAAGCATCTTTTGTCTTAAGAGTTAAGTGTATCTCTCAAGAGGAGATCTACCTGTTCGCGGGGAGATTTTCCTTCAACATAAAGAAGCTACAGCTTCAAAAGTAAATGAGCCACTGCTTCCCTAGAGCTTGCCAACATCAGGAAATATAAAATAGTAAGTACCCCTTTGCTTATGCCTTTATATGTATCACTTTTAAGAAAGAATGGGACACTTGAGAAGAAGAACAAAAACTTCAAACCACTATCAAATTGTTGGGGAATGAGCTTAGAAAGGAAAGTCATTTGGATAAGTTAGACTACCTTGGCCATGTAGTAGAATCCATTGTTGTGGAAGCAATAGGGGAAAGTCACCCTGCTGTCACACAAGAACTAGTAGGGGAGAGTGACCATGTTGTCACAAAAAAACCAATAGAGGAAAATCACTATGCTACCACACAAGAACTAGTAGAGGAAAATCACCCTAATGTCACACAAGGAACAATAGAGGAATATCACCATGTTATCACATAAGAACCAACAGAGTAAAGTCACCTTGCTAGTACACCAGAACCATTAGGGGAGGAACGGGTTGAAGAAACAATGGCAACACAAGAGAAGGACCTTGTTGTTACACAACAACTAGCGGGGGGAACTTTAGGTGAATTCCTTGTTGTAATTCTGAAAGGTTAACAAGACAAGGAAGAAGCTACTACTCTTTAGGCAAGGTAAACTGATTATGACATCAACAACCTGCAAGGGAGTCTCGTCATCTTTGACTCAAAATAACTATTTGGTTGCATGGGGACATGCAATGAATTCGACCGATGGTAGATTTTGGGGGATCGAATTTCCATGATTGCAATGCTTGTCCAATACCTTTTTGTACACAATTTTTCCATTTCCATTCCATCTTAATACCCTTTTTCATCCACAACGATGTATTTTTGGTCAAGGTATAATTATTCTCTCAACATTCCATTTCAATACTTATTCTTATGCATTTTCATAGGATTATCACCTTTATGTGCTAACAGTGGTATACAGGAAAAAGGTTGCACTGGTGCCTTTCCAACACAAGACTTGCAACTCCTGGGTATGAGTTGTTGCAACTCTTTGCTCGAGCATAGCTGCTACAACTTTGGGTTGTTGACATCGTTGTTGTGACTCTTGCCTTTGTTGTAACTCGCCATGTTGTGAATCTCACTGTGTTGCGATTCTTGCTATGACTCTCACTACAAGACCACTGTTGTAACTCTCCATTGCCGCAACTCTCATTGTGATACAACTCTTGCCTCACCGTTGTTGCGACTCTCACTACAGGATCATTGTTACAACTCAATCTTTCCAACATCAAAAAGATTACCTTTGTGCTCCTCAAATATGTTCCCCATGAAAGAGATTATTGGGAACGTTACTAGGAGAGACACAACACAGATGAGTCTATATCATTCGGGATAGAACCCACTTGGGTGGCATTTGTTTACTCCCTCAAGGAGGATTTTTACCATGTTGGAAACTATGATGACCAATACATGAGATGGACAAGTCTGTGATAGGAAAGAGACCATATTATTTTGGAGTACACCAATATCTTCCATACCTTGTGCAAAGTTGGGTATCTGATACTCTAAGCGGCACCTGGTTCTAAAGTACTACAGTGGCCTACACAAGTACATCCAAATAGAGATGAATTTCTTGAAATTATCCTAATTGGGAGCCTGTTATCGATATGTTGTCAAAATCAAGTAGAAATTCAAGTAGACAGATAAGTGGGAGCTCGAATCTGCAAATCTATCACAACAAAAGTATGATAAAGGCAACCCTAACTCATAGAAGAAGGGATAGAACAAGGAGAGCCAACCTCAAGACAACCAGTCCAAGATGCATGCAAACAAGGGTAATGGGAAGTCGAAGAAGGATACTAGAAAGTGGTGTGAGATCTACAAAAGCCCCTAGCACAACATTGATGAATGTCACTCAAATTAGTCATTGTTTCCTAAGCTTAAAGAAAAAGAGTTAGAACCTAACTCATAATCTAATTTGGAACAAGATAAGGGAAAGAAAATAATCGATGCAGAACCCAATGCTACCATCACAACCACAAAGATACAACTAAAAGAGTCACAGGAGATAGAAGAGGGGGAGTGCATATTCGATTTATAGATGTGGGTGAGGGGACCCCTCTACATTTCATTGTTGACAACAGGAGTGAGAAGAACCCAATATCAGTCGAGGTCATCAAGAGATTGAAGCTACTGACAATGCCACTCCCCCAACCATACACCATCGATTGGTTGAGATAGGTATGGGACCTTCACATCAGCCAGTAATGTCATCTGTCCTACAACATTAAGCCCTTCAAAGATGACATACTATGTGATATTTCCCACTTGAATTTTGTGATGTTCTTTTAGGACAATCCTACATGTGTAAATGTCATGTTGTTTGTGAGTCTCGACTTCGTAGTATCATTGTTACTTTGAGAGGTCAACCCTTTAGGGTACTAGAGGTAGTTTTGAGTACTACAATTTCATTGATATCAACAAAACAATGTCAAAAGATAATATCTCATACTACAAAGTTTTTCCTCTTCATGGTTTAGTCAGAAGGTCAACGAAAGGTGACCGTGACCACCAGGGTTTTAGCAAGGGGTCTCTCTACACAATAGATGCAGGTGGACAAAGTTATAGGGGAATATAGAGACATCTTTTCCTCACCTATAGGGGTGCCTTTGCACTATCAAGTCAAACATTCCATTGGCTTGATACCTTGTGCTCCCTTACCCAATGGTCCAATATACATATGCTCCCTTGTGGAGAATGAGGAAATAAAACATCAAATTCATAAGCTCATCCAAAACGGCCACATTTGACCAAGCTCCTCACCTTGTGGGAGCCCAATTGTGTTGGTGTAGAAAAAGGATGGCACATGGAAACTCTATATTGATTATAGAGTCATGTACAAAATCGTTGTTAAGAATCGATATTTGATCCCCCAAATTGACAATCTTCTTGATCAACTTAAGGGTGCCAAGTTCTTTAGTAAGATTGATCGAAAGTCAAGCTACCACCAAGTTCTGATAGAAAAAACTGATGTATGGAAGATATTCTTCAAATCTAATGAAGGCCTTTTTGAGTGGTTGGTCATGCCTTTTGGTTGGACTAATGCCTCAACAACATTCATGAGGATGATGGATGATATCTTGCGGTCGCTCAGAAACTCTTTTGTGGTCGTACATTTGGATGACATCTTCATCTTCAGCCAGACTTGGGTAGAACATTTGTAGCACATTCAATAGGTCCTTAGCACCCTGCAACAACACAAATTATACATCAATCTAGACAAATGCTCATTCATCATGGAGAGAATTCAATACTTAGGATACAACATGGATGGACATGGGGTGCATGTGGACCCATCCTAGATTCAAGTCATTCGTGATTGCCTAGCCCCGATGTCTCTGAAAAATCTCTTCATCTTCTTGGGCCTTGCCAACTTCTACCATAGGTTTGTGTTGGGGTTCTCTCATATTGCTTGGCCCCTAAGTCAAGTGACCAAAGTTGGAGCTAAAGCCAAGTTTTCTTGATCTAAATCACAAACAAATCATTCAAGGATATGAAACACTTCATCCGCTTTGCACCAATCCTCACATTGTCAGATTTATAACAACCATTTGAGATTGAGACAAATGCCTCTTACTATGGTATCGGTGACGTCCTCACTCAGTAGGGACATATAGTGGCCTAACATGGTGAAACACTATCTGATGTTGTTCACACATATACCACCTATGACAAGGAGATGTACTCCATTTTGCAGACATGTCGATAGTGGAAGCATTATATTATGGGAAAGGAAATGATCATCCACACTAATCACAATCCTCTCCAATTCATGTAGATACAAGTAAATTTACATAATGACTGCCATAAGAAGTGGTTTGCATACTTGCAACAATTCCACTTGAGAATTGAGTACAAGAAGGGTGGCACCAACCATGTTGCAGACTACCTTAGTCGGCCATGGGTTGTGGCAGTAACCATAGTTCTTAACTTTTGTGGGCACAAGACCTCCAAGTGGCCATGATTATACAACAGTGACTTTGACTTCGTTGCTACTTATCAAACATTGAGTGTAGGCAAACAAGTGTTGTACTTCCACCTCCAATATGCACTCTTGTGTTATTTGTACCATCTTTGTGTTCCTTCAAGCGAGTGTGCAAAGATAATTTCGGAGGCATATTAGAGTCGGGTGGCATAATAAAAGAAGTGGGACAAACAGAAGTGGTGACCATGTTGATACGCATATCCTATGCATGTACAACTCCAAGCACCCATGTACATGGGATGAGAGCCTTCCATATGTTCAACATAACTATATCATATCCCTCCATAGCTCTATCGGCACCAACCCTTTTGAGGTGTGCTTGGGGTTCCAATCATTGGCCCCCATTGATGTAGCTCCACCAGTTCAATCTTCACCAACAAATATCTCCCATGCTCATAATGAGGGAGACATAGTTGTTGGTTGTGGAGCCTAATTATCTTCCAGATTCAGGGGTCCTTGCTTTCAGCCGTGTTTATACCCCATGAAGTATTTACACCCCAGAAGTATGTACACTCTTCCACACGGGGGAGTGCAGAGAGGGCTATCCCCCCAGCTGGGGGGTCTGGGGGCAAGCAAGCCCCCGAAGGAAAAATTGCCTTGTAAATGTATATTGTAATTTCATTGTAAATCTGGACCGTTCATTATAAGTTCGCAGATCTAACAGTAGAGATTATGTTGGGGTTTTTTTCCCTAGAAGGCAACCCTCTTTTATGAGGGAAATGTATTACGGCTATGATTGATGGCGAATATTGTATTCTTAGAGAGGAGACTATGAGAGAAAGAAGAGGAAGTTACAGCGGGTTTTGTTGTAGGTTGTATCCCTTCATTTGTTGGATAATAATAAAGGAAGGACTTGGCAATTTCTCTATTGGACGTAGCCCACACTGGGTGAACCACGTAAATCTATGTCTCTCTTGCATTGTGTATCTTCTGTGTTTTGTTTCCGTATTTGTTTTATTTTATTGCTCCACGGTCCTATTTTTCTAACAATTGGTATCAGAGTGAAAGGTAACTCGCAGGAAAAGAGGGTTCCTGGTTCGAGTGGGAGCAATGTCGGAAGATGGAAAGTTTAGGGTCGAGAAATTTAACGGTCAAAACTACCAGTTATGGAAGATGCAGATGGAAGATTATTTATATCAGAAGGATCTATTCCTACCATTGGGTGGAGTAGCAAAGAAGCCGACGGCCATGAAGGACGAAGAATAAGAGATTCTTGACAGAAAGGCTCTAGGAACGATACGACTGAGCCTGGCAGCATCGGTGGCTTTCAATATTTCCAAAGAAAAGACAACGAAGGGTTTGATGGATGCATTGGCCAAATTGTATGAAAAACCCTCAGCGTCCAATAAGGTATTTCTAATGAAGAGATTATCTAATATGAAGATGTCGGAAGGTGGGTCTGTTGCAGATCATTTAAACGAATTTTAATACGGTTACTAATCAACTAAGTTCTGTAAAAGTGGACTTTGATGATGAGGTCAGGGCTCTTCTAATCGTGTGCTCATTGCCAGAAAGCTGGAACAGCTTGGTCATGGCTATAAGTAACTCTGTCTCTAGTTCAAATACTTTAAAATTTGATGATGTTGTTGGTGTTATCCTTAGTGAGGAAATGCGACAGAAAAGCACAGGTGAGACATTAGGAAATGTGTTGAACATGGAGAACAGGGGAAGACAAAAGGAT